>JANRMT010062834.1:65366264-65387509 GCA_026402145.1 Polypterus bichir lapradei | reverse complement strand
ATAGATAGATAGATAGATAGATAGATAGATAGATAGATATGAAAGGCACTATATAATAGATATAGATAGATAGATGTGAAAGGCATTATATGATAGATAGATAGATAGATAGATAGATAGATAGATAGATAGATGCTATATAACAGTTTCTCTCTCTGGGCTCACATTCCAATGACATAACCGGCGACATTCAGTTGTCAGGTGTGACTGTGCCCTTGCAGCGGGCGCGCTGTATTTCTAATTATATTTATGTTTATATTTCGATTGGGGGTTTAATTTGGCGCCTGCAGTTCCCCGAGGCGTCGGCACGGGGGCGCTCCACGAGACGCGCGATTGGCCCGCCGCGCAGGTAGTAGGCGTTGCGAGCCGCGCCTCTGCTGGGCGCATCAGGTAACTGACGCTCGCGGTATTCCCGGTCGTTTCGTTGTCCTTGTGAAGTTATTTGTTCCGTTGGTTTTTTTTTTTGGTTTTTTTTTCCCCCCCGTTCCCACGATAACATGGAGCAGACGAGCTCGGGCATTCGCCGTTCTTCTGTTAAAGTGGCGCACTGAAACGTCTGTGTCCAAACTGCAAGCGGGCACTTTGGGCTCCTCGGCGAGAAGGGCGCAGTTTGCCCTGCGTCGAGAAGAGAGAGCGGAGCGGGGAGCAGGAGAGGAGAAGGACCGGAGAGGAGTGGAAAGAGGGGGAGACACCGCAAGAAAGGAGTGTCCTACCGGCCGGCGCAGGACCAGAGAGGAGCTGAGAGGTGCGGTGCGCGCAGGAACAGACGGCACTCGGCGGCTCCGACCCGCCCGGGCTGTAGAGCCTCGCATCCCAGCGACATGGCGAGCTGCCGCGAGACTCCGGCGCTCGGGCTGTAGACCGAGGTGGCGTCGACTCGCCTGCTTTGGCCACGAGGCCTGCTGTTTTCCGCCGAGTTCGGCGCATCTTTTCCCGAGCTTTCTCCTAACTTTTCCCGGGATGCTGCCCCCGGCTCGAGAGCGGCTTTAACTCTGCACCCGCACCGGTCCCTATTGTTGTCCCGGGCGGTCGAAGAGACGCCTCCACCGCCGGAGCCCGCCCGTGTGTGCCATGGACGCCGTGGATCACAGGACTGGACGCGGGCTCGGGAGGCCAGGTGTGCCGGAGCCAGAGGCGCGAGGACTCGTCGACGGGGTCGCGCTGGTGGAAGTGACGCTGATCGGCGGCGCACCCTGGGGCTTCACCCTCAAGGGGGGTCTGGAACATCGAGAGCCGCTGCTCATTACCAAGGTAAGCCCGTAGGGTTAGGGTGGGGGGCGCCGCGCTGGGGCCGCTCGCCTGTTGTTGTTTTTTTTTTTTTTTTTCCGCTCAAGGACGTGTTGGGATGCACGGGGTCCTGGTTTTATATAGCGCCTTTCGATGTGGGCAGGCAGCAATATGGAGAGGCGCCTTTCACTGTGGAGGAGACCAGTGGGGCCAAAGAGCAGGTCGGGTAAAGTCTTTGGCGGTCCATCCCTCTAGCGGACTGTGGATTGGGAGGGGGAGACTCGGCCGAGTATGTATAGCGCCTTTCATAGTCGGCCTCCCGGGCAGGTGGGGGGTGGGAGTGACTGGCCGGCTTGTTTTTATGATTCCTCACCGGACGTCCGGTAGAAACTTCACCAGCGTGTGAATGTGTCGTCAGGCCATATAGCGCCTTTCAGCCCCTCTCAACTTCGGCTTTCTCTTGTTTCTTTGCCGTTTTCCTGCCCTTTTCCATAAACAGCTGTTAATACCTAATCTAACAGGGCAGCGTTGCCCCACTTATGCCCACCTGTGTGCCCATTTCTCACAGCTGGCCATTTTAATGAAGTTTTTCTCGAACCTGAAGGCCGCTGGTCACCGAAGCGTCCCATTCACATTTCATCGGTCAGCCCAGAAGTCGCCGCTCTAGAGGTCTGCTTTGTCTGAACGAGAGGCGACGCAGGTCGGCCATTGGCAGTCTGCTCAGTTCAGTTTCTGGTGCCATCCTGGATGGGGATGCCAGTGCCTGGCAGGGTACCCTCACACTGGGCGGGTCACCATGAGGCGCAGAGCTTTGGGGCACAGACATTTGAACCCTTGAGCAGTGAGGCTGATTTAGCATCGGGTGAAGCGGGGGTCCTGCGGGTGGGCCTGCCTCTCTGTCCGGGTTATCTGACCCACTGGCGCGTGTGTGTGTGGTTGGCCATTTCAAAATCGAGGGTGTTGAGTGGACAGCCGTCCTGTCCAGCACCAAAGTGGTCAGGTGAGCCTGTAACTGACACGATATGTAGCCAAACCCACAGCTTGGAGCCCATTGGGCACTGCCAGAGCAGGAGCAGGGTGGGCTATCCTGCTGTTCCACCTGAATGCAGCCCATCTAGCGCCTTGCACAGTGAGCAGGTGGACATGCCGATGCCCTTCAGTGTGCGTCTTTACAGCTCCTTTCCCAGGTGCTTGAACTGCCCGTCACACTCGTCTTTGCGCCCGGGTCTCCGGTGGTAGAGCAGGCCGCGCTGTCACTGTGCCCACAAGTGGCCCTCCTGCCACTTTAACAGGCCCAGGGTGTTCACTGTGAGCCCATCATTTGTCCTTTTAAAGATTTGTCAGATGTTCCCCTTTTGTTCCCCCTCGTCTTTTAATCGCATCATTATGGCGTCTGAGGGTGGCGGGATGAGCCCCCTGATTAGACTGCGGGCGCATTCAGTGGGCTTCTTGAAGGAATACCCCGCCTGTTACTAACCCCATGTAGTTAGTAGTGGCGGCCAAGGGAAATGTTTAAGGTGTGCCGAGCGGACAGAAGCCGATGGGGAGCGATGGCCGACGACGGCGAACGATGAACGTCCACAGAAAATAAAGGGAGCAGAAATCTCACGTTAGTCGTGTCACTCACTCCACGTGTCACCTCACATGGCCGTGTCACCTGCCTTTACCGCTCAGATACTTCAAAATAAATGGAACCTGGAGAGGCGGGCCATACTTTATGACGTGAAGACCCGCCTCTGCCCCCCATTCATTGGTCAGGAGCTTTAGGCATCGGGCCAGCGCGGCCTGTGGCGCCATCACGTGTGACCCTCGGGCCGTGGCATGGCGGTCGGCTGGGGAGTCGGGGGGGGGGTCCCACTGGCAGACTCTTTGTGTTTTGAGTTTGTGATTCTGCTGTGGACCCCCCAGCACAGCAGGCCTTTGTGGCTCGTAGTGTTTGGACGATTTGTCAGGTTGTGCCTTTAGGTTTCTTGTGTGCGTTTAGCGTTTTGTATTTCATTTTTGGGAATTCCGCGTATCTTTTTATTTAAATCAATAAACTGCAGTAAACGAAGCGTCGTCGTTATGCTGGGCCAGGGGTTTGTTTGCGGTGCTCCTCTCCCTTTTGGTGTTTTGTTTTCAGGCCTTTCTGAAATCTTAAGGTTACGAATTGTCGACACCGAGGTCCTCTGTGAGCCGAGACACACGCCTGGCCGGTTTGTGTGTGTGTGTCCGGGGGCGGCCCACCCGTCTGTGATGGTGTGTGCAGATGGAAGGTGAGGCCGAGGTGGGCTTGGAAATGACGCCCTGCCAGTGGGGGGCTTGACACCCCCCTGTGATTTTAACGATTAAAGACGGAGGGGCTGGCAGCACATGACACCAAATGGGCACCGTGCTGTCTGGGGGGCTTTCCTGTGATTTTTTTTTTGTGTGAAATTGTTATGACCAAGCACTGCAGGCTGGGGGTCCGCA
The DNA here is from genome assembly GCA_026402145.1 of Polypterus bichir lapradei. NCBI lineage: Eukaryota > Metazoa > Chordata > Cladistia > Polypteriformes > Polypteridae > Polypterus > Polypterus bichir. The sequence goes on along the minus strand of JANRMT010062834.1, from coordinate 65,383,831 downwards.
CATTTTCTGCTGCTCTGTCACAAAGTGGCAGATGTACCCTCACAAAAGTCACATTTTACTTACAAAGCAACTTTTCGATTTGGTGACGATGACACGTAAAAGTGTTTTTTTTTTTCTTCTCATCAAGTTCATGAGTGGTGTGTCTGACGGCGAGTGGGGGGTCATTTCAGTAAGTAGGACGTCCCCTCCACCGTCACCCGAACCCTCTTTTAGGGCGATGCTCAGTCGTAGACTTGCGCTGTGTGCCCCTCGGTGTCACTCCTGTGACGTTCTGTAGTGGCCTGTGCTACTCAGAGGTGCCATGTGACTGGTGTGTGTGACAGTAAGGACCCCAGTGAAGCCCTCCACTTCCTCGGCCACTCTGTGGCACCAGGACTGACCAACCAAAGACTAAGAAGCTGAGTGTTGTAAACACGGAGGGTGGCAGAGCTGTTCTTAGTCCCAGTGGTGCTCTGCTCTGGCGGCCCCCCGAGGAGCCCCTGGCCCACTCGCCACAGATAAAGCTTCTTCTGAGACGTCTTCACTCCCCCTCAAGCCCATGGGGATGGCGCAATGGCGGACGCAGGCACAAGTGTGTTTTTAGCACTTCAACCCGCCGTGTTGGGTGGTCTCTAAAGCTCTTCACGCCACGCCAGCTTATTACTGGCATTTGTCAGCAGCGCCCTTTACTTCAGAGTCAGTCCAGTGCTGGCATTCGGTGGTCTTCACCTCAAATCGGCCAGCTCTGCTGACGCGTCACAAGTGTGTGTCGTCAAATCGGGGAGCCGTCGGGGGTCTTCACCCTGTTGGAGACCTAACTGGAAGTGGGTACGCTTGACGTGGGTGCCTGTAAGACCCCCCCCAATGTCCCATAATGAGAAAGGGAGCACAATATTAGAAAGGTTTGCAGATTTAGTTAAACCCTGGCACTCGGTATACCGTAGACTGCAGCAGCTGGCGAGGGGCGACTTCCAAGCACGTGACCTTCAGGTGGTCAAAGTGAAATCCCCTGACCTGACCCGTCATTCTGGGCGTTCTAGAAGACCCTTTGCCAACAATTCCAGCTTTAAGCCATCTTGGGTACACCTGGCCTGCACTTGGGCTGTTTATGCCATTCTTCCTGCCAGACCCCCATCGCACTCCATTATGCGGGCTGGTAGGCGTCTGTGAAGTGCCATCTGCGGGTGTCTCCACACACCTGGCCCACTAGGACCTGTCCCAGCGTCACTCTGCTGTTACCTTGGCTGTGTGCTTTGGGACATCGTCATGTCCACAGGTGAACGTTGCCCCCATCTGTGGCAGGTTTTGTTCGCGGACCTCTCTGGATTTGGTGCCAGTCGTTTGCCCCTCAGTTCTGATCAGCCCCCCTGTCCCCTTAGCATGATGCCGTCACCCCAGGGGTGCCTGCTCTTCACCAGACATGGCGCTCGCTCGGAGTTGTGTCCAGAGAGTTGAGGTGGTGTCTCCTCGGATCACATCGTCATCTCTTGTCTCGGCTCTCAGACCCCCCCAGGTGGGCTGGCTGATGGTGTGCTGCTGGGACGGTGGTCCGTGTCTGTCCAGAGGACCTCTGAAGTCCTGTTAGTGTGGCCTACCAACTCCGTGAAGACTCCTGGTGGTGCCACAAGTCTTCCATTTCACGATTCTTGGTGTCTCGCTGCTCCTGGGAACACTCGGCGCTTTAGGACGGGTTTGATCCCATGGCTGTGGTCCCAGTGTGATCATGGAGGTCTGCTGGGAGTTCATTGGACTTCATGGCTTGACAGGTCCACGTGTGCCTCTCTACGTGATGTCCAGTGGGTTCAGGATGGGCCTGAGGGTCTTTAGTCTGTGATGCCTTTCTGTTGTGTCAGGTGAAATCTGCAAACACACTCAAGTGGGCACAACATGCAAGGGGTCTCAGTACTTTCACAGCCCACTGTATTAGAAGGCATTCAAGTGTTTGAACCAAGGGGGGCACTGGCACTAGGTTGGTCAAGCAGCAGGTCCCTTCTCCCTCTGCCCATCCTGGGTCTCATTGGGCGTCTCAGCCTTGGAGGCCGTTGGCAGGTCCGAATGTCACATAGATAATCTCTCTGTGCCAGTGTGTGTGCCCCTTTTCAGTGGGCTCCAATGACTTGACCATTGGCACACTGATCTTTTCTCTTTTCTTCCACGTGGCGCCCTTACTTATTTCCTGCCCATACGCTGCAGATGGCTGTCGAAGCCGATGCCATCTTTATCATCACCTTGAGGGGGTCTGCACTCTTATTAGGTGGTCCTGCCTGTTGTGCCTCTTTGTGTAAAGCACAAGAACACATGTGGCACACGCCAGTGACTGGCAGTCATAATGGCTATGACACAGCACTCTCGAGAATGGGTGGGGGTGGGTATCATGTGTGCGCAAGAGTTGGCAGCCAATGGGTGCTCAGCCAGAAATAGAATGCAGGCACTGATTGGCCACAAGGAAAGATGATGTGCAGGGTGCTGGGCTACACACGCAGAAGGGCAGCTCGTCTGTCTGGCATCTTGAGTGGCAAAGGAGTCGGACAGGTGGACTCGCCATACCAGCACAGCACTTGCAAAGGTGGCGCATCGATTTTAATTCGTCATCCCTTGCTACCCCTAGTTGTGTAACCTGACATCCTCAAGGTGCCCAGATCTGTTGGTGCAGATGGATGTGCCCACTGACTCCGTCGTGTGGTATGATGCCAGCCTAACCTGCTGGCTAATTCAACGGGTCGCCCAGACCCCAAACTTCTCCTGCTAAAGTTAAGTGGTGAAGCTGGTGACTTGCCAGTTCAGTCGGTGGCCGTTATGTTCCAGGCGTGTGTGTCGTCTGCTGAGTCGTTGTCTTTAATTAGGGGACGTTGAGAGTTCAGGTGAGCCACTGGCTGTGTGTCCTGTGTGCCACCACATGTGCCAAATGACGATGGCAGCTCCAGGCCCAGACACCTTCATCATTCCTCGCCAGGTTTATATTGTAGGACAATAAGGACACTTGGAGCTTTTGTCCTGATTTTAGTGTCATTTGATGCCAGCACAGAGGGGTCTCCTTGTGATGGCACGAGAGGGTTTTCTGACCGGCGTCTTTCCTATGCTGGGCGCTGCGACTCTTTAATTTCACGGAGTGGTTTGGCGTTTCATTAAGTTGCTTTATCTGCCATCGCGTTGGTCTTTTAGCAGAAATAAAAGAGCGAGCAGCTGGCAATGACGCGTGTCAGACGTGCGCGTGAACTCCATTCACTTCAAATTGGGGCGGTCCCAAGCTCCGCCTGTGCCCCCACAGTAGGCATCCTCTTAAGAATCCAGAGATGTAATTGGACAGGAATTGAAATGAAATGCCACTTCTTAGCTGAAACCGCCGGTGCCAACAGTCCAGAATATCAGAGCTCGTGGTCACAAACGAATCTGCCCTGCTCAGCCTGCAACCTCGAGGACAGGAATGTCACACCCGTGATGTCACAAGGGGGGGTCACATGATGACAATCAACCCAGAGTCATTGGAGTAACTCGGCCTAGAGTGAGCCCACCTGTCGTCAGGGGTCTGGAGCTCCTCTGCCCGTATCCTTCATGCCAGCCCTTGTGATGAATCAAGAGCCTTTTCATCTGGTTGCTGATCTGAGCCCACTTTGCTGCTGTGCCAGTCTGTTGGTCAGTCTTGAGGCTCAGAGGCATCATTTCTAATTTTGTTTTTTTATTATTGGGGCATGGGCAGTGCCCGCTCCAGAGCCCTCTGGTCCTTGACTTCTCTTTATTTCCTGTCCAGTCCATCTGGGCATCTCCAGTTAGCTAACCTAGTTTGGTGGTCTGTCGGCCTTTGGGACCTCCACATCTCAGTGGGATGTTATTTTGGTTAATTGGATGCAGGAGCTTGTTGGGCCGACTGGCCTGTCCTCGTCATTGTTGTTCTAATGCCACGACTTTGGGCTCTGCCTTTTGGTCATCAGTGCCATTCCAAGCCCTCCTGCATAGCTTGCACGCCGGTATGCCCACCTTTCTTCAGGTTTGGGGCACCAGGTATCCATATATTCATTGTGCCGTCACTGTATGGGGGAGATTGTTTACAGGTGGTCCTTGTTCACCTGAGCAGAGGTGCCTTCTATACAGTGCCAGCCTGGCCACTTTGGTCAATGCGGAGTGTCAAGTGGGCTCAGTGGCCAGTCCTGGGGTCCAGCGCTGTAAGCCAATGGCAAATTTAAAAGGGCGGCCTTGGCTGGATGGCAGGAGATTTTTTTTTTTTGTTTACATGGTGTGCCAGGGTGAAAGAGAGAAAGGTGCAAGGACATAGTGATACGGGTCTTAGGGTGCAGGGTGGCATAAAGGGCAGAGGCTGGCATGCAGTGGGCAGACAGGATTAAGAGAAATCCAAGGGTGGACCCCTGGTGGCAGGAGAAGAGAGGGCAGTTCCATGATAGTTCAAAACAAACCTCGATGGGGGGGCAAAGGCCAGGCGGAGAGGCCGGAGTGTTGAGATCTGCCAACCTGCTTCTATAGCCCCTTTCAGCTGGACTGGACTGGAGTGGCAGCTTTACTGTGAAAGGGCAAGTGAGAATAACGACGTCTGGGTGGGTGAGTAGCGGCAAGCGCGGCTCGTTGTGACTCAGGAGGTGTGCGGACCCCCGAGAAGAGGCAAATGGAAACGGCAAATCTTCACAGGCCCTTATTAAAAGTCAGTTAGGATGGCACACGCTGGCTGTTGTGCCACTTTCAGTCATTTTCGTGTCACTTGTTTGTCTTAATGAGTGGGCAGGCGGGAGGCTGACTGACCACCCTGTGTGTTGGCAGCTTCTCTGGGCTCCTTTACCGTAAAGGTAGGTGACATGCTAACAGTCCTTGAGCCCACCCGGGTCCTTACAGGGGGGCCAGTAAGACTGAGCTGGAGCTATAGGTGTGGGGGGCCTTGCCAGACTGTGCCCGAGTCCAGACGCTAGGCTTGAATGTCCCCAGGGCATCAGCGGCTGCAGCTTTGTCACAGTGAGTGTGATGCCCTGCGTCTGTGTTGTTTGCCCCCTTTTTGTTTGTTCTTTTTATGGGTCTGAAGTGCCAGGGACCAGAAGTGTTTTGGAGATTTCTGCGCTCCCTCTGCTCCTCACACACACACACACACCACCTGATGGGCATTCTGAATTGTGTTGTCTTTGTGTCCCCATGATGCCCGTGTCAGCGGTCAAACAATGTCAGGCTTCCCTTTGCCACCAGTGGCACAGAGAGTAAGGTGTGTGATGATGGCTGGTGTCAAAGTGGCTCCTTCTAAGCTGTGCCACGTAGCACTCTTGAATCACGCCACTCACCCTAGGCTGGCATCAAGCACATCAATGCACCCACAGCCCCTACCCAAACTCATTGTACAGGTGTGGGTGCCCGTTGTGGACCACTTCCTGTGGTGGGCACATTGGTCAGAGGTGCAGTTTTCCACTTTTGGGGTCATGTTGCCCACATTTCGGATTGCGGGTACTCCGCCTTATTAAGGTTTCTGCAGCTCTGTGGACAGTAAGGACCCCATGGGCTTAAAAAAAATGGGAATCTGTGAAATCAGAGAAGTGAAGAGAAGGTGAGCTGATCAAAGGGGCAGTGAGTGGGCAGTCACAGCAGGGACCCCCGGGGTGGGCTTTACTGTGCATTTCGACCCCTCAGTTGTGTTGGCACCTCCTGATTTGATTTTTGGTTTACGTCGCTAGTTGTGAAATGTGTGGTGGTGGTCCGGAACCTGCCACCCTAAATTGAGTTAGGTGGGTCCTCACTCTTTTAGGGTATAAAGCAGCACTCGTCACCGGCCCCCCTTCGTGTCGTTTGTCGTCATCTCATCGTTTTATTTATTCTTTTATCGTATTTCACGTCTCTTCCTTTTAACTTCCTGGTGTCTGCGCCTTGTGCCACATACTTGACTGCCAGTGGGCCCCATTGCCATAGGCTCGCTGATGTGGTGATGCTGTCACGCCCGCCGGACACAGGGCTCTCTGTCGCGCCCCCCTACCTTGCTAGCCGTGGCGTCTCTTCTCGGTTTCGCCGATTGCCCCCCCGCTGACTTCACATTTTTCAGATTCTTTAGCGTCGAGGTTAGCGTATCACATGATGCTTCTTAACGCCGGAAAATTCTGTGACTGCCTGACGCGGTGCCTCTAAAGAGCAGACACAGCCCGTGACGTGCCAGCAGGAGGATGAGGGGCTTTGTGAACCCCACGTTGGGCTGGGAGATGGCGCTCAACCCAGCAGGGCAGCGCACAGCCACACTCGTGAGGATGGCGTGTTACACGATGGACACCCAAATATATACGTCCTGTGTGTACCAGGGTGGTCTCAAGGCCGGGGGACAAGCAATGGCAACTTGAGTTCTGGGGCCGCCATCTATGGTGGCACAGAGAGAGCGGGTAGAGTTAGTCCAGTGATTGGTCAGATTGGTGAACCTCTGCAGCACATGGAGGCTCCACGTCACGCGCTATTGGCTTATTGAGGAAAGCGCCGCCCAATTAAACAGCAGATCATTAACACCACCGGCTCGGCCATCCACGGGGGTCTAATCTGCTTGCTTGACAATTGAGTGCATCCTCACAACATCCCAGATGGAGTGCTTAGACTCTTTGATGTAATCAATCAATCAATCAATCAATCAATCAATCAATCAATCAATCAATCAATCAATCAATCAGTCTGTCTGTCTAGTGATCGGTGTGTCCTTTGTGTTCCCCTTAAAGTTACAGAAGTTCGGGACCAGGACAGAACTCCATGAAGACCTGGTCGTGTTGGTGGGGGGTGGCATTGGCTCCCCAAAGTCCCCGAGGAGTCCTGATGGTTCGTAGTTCATGTACCTTGAGTGACCTCTCCAATTGGAATGTATGGGAGGGTTGACAGAGAAGCTGACATTGACGTCTGGTACTGAAGGTCCCCAAGTGCTGCCATTTTTAAGTTTGGGTTTTCTGGTGCCTTTCCAGTACCACCATCACCCCCCAGTGAGTTTAGAGAACTCAACTCCCAGTCGGAGGGCTCGTCAGACTTGACAACGGCAGCCGCTGATCTCATTACCTGACGGCGTGACGAGTCCCAGTATTTAAAGTACTGTTTCCACGCCCCTTTTTCTGACAGCCAATAGCGTGCTGCCTGATGGAGCCGAGTTCAGCTGCAGTATCCGCCCTTTTTCGTTTTTTCCATCCTTTCGTGGCATCAGTTGCTGGAGCCCCTCGTTTGTTTGTGAGGTCCAGATGCCCCCCCAAGTGTGGCTTATTCCTCGTCATCTTCACAGAGCGGCCATTGGCTGCTTTAGTCTCCACTGAGAGTGGCTGCCTTATCTTTTGAGGCTGTTGAGCCGAGGCTGTGCCCCCTTCCAGTTGACATAAGCAGCTGACGCTGGACTGGCAGCGCAGTTCAACATGGCATCGTTATGCCCCTTGAAGCGCTCCTGTTCTGACACCTTAGCGGAGGGTTACCACTAACAGGATCCCAGTGCGCCTACGTGGCGAGCGTGACGAGGGTGGCTGTCGGCCCAATCCGGGTGCCTCGGAGCAGCACAAGTGCAGTCTGGATGTGCCCAGCAGCTGCAGTGTAGTCGCCCCCGAGAGCCTCCTTTGTACTCGACTCGACACGTTTCCTCCGCTGCCCCACAGGAGTCATTGTGCCAGAGCGAGTCTGGCTGACCGCCATTTCCTTCCTCGAGTCTGCCGTCTCCCGGGCTCGGCGGCCGCCCATCCAGGAACTCGCCGAGTGCGTCTTTGGGGCACATCTGACACTTCTTCCCAAGCCGTGTGCCAGCTTTGCTTTTGTGGCAACGCTGACTGCATGTTGGGGGACCTGAATGAAGTGCGGTGCATTGTGGGTGTGCTGAGATTTGTGAGGTGATCTCGGGGGTGAAGTTTCAAGGTCGGGTGGTTGGACTCGCTCATGATGGCACCAGAGGGTAGCAGTGGGATTAGCACCACCATGGTGGAACTTCACTGGACTCGATTTCACAAGAACTCTGAGCTTTATACTGTCTGTCTGTCTGTCTGTCTGTCTGCTTGGCTCAGGGAGTGGCGTGGCAGAGTGGCGACGTGTTGCTGAGCTCTGTGCTCTGTACGTAAGGAGCCCACCTACCCTATAGTGCCTTTCACATCCCCTGCCATTGTTAGAGTGCCTTTTATGTCTGACCTTTACGCAGCACCTAATCAAGGCCGCCTGAGTGGTGGCCACGTGACCTCATCCATGTCCACTGCCCCATCATACGGCCACATGAACCATCCCTGGAAAGTACACGACATTGGGGCACGTCTCCCACACTCGTGCATTGGTCAGTAGGGACATTAGGCCGACCTGTAAGGACATGAGATTAGCGGCCTGATTTACGGGAAGAAGTCAAAACGAGCGCAGTCGACACCCGCCAATCGGGTGAGGCCGTGTGCACTCACTTCTTGATGGTCGCTGCTCATTGGCTCACACACACACACTCGCGTCATTTTATAGCGCCTCACACTGCTTTATACGTGTGACATGCTGAAAATGGCAGACGGATCACCTTTGTCAGTTCAGTCCGTGATCAAGAAGGCCCTGGAGTGGCAGGGTGACCCGGATCGATGGACAGGAGAGGCGCTATATAACGGAGGGTACTTGGTAGTTGTGCCAAAGCGAAATTAAAATACATTGGCCTTGTAGACACGTTACAGTAAATGCCAACCACCCACCCACCTCAAGCGCATGCACTCCATGGCAGGCAGGGTGGTGGTCCGATTGTGTCTGTGATGTCGACCTGCGCACCCCATCGTTTGCAGACACGGTAACAGTAGCTGCCTGCGGCCCGCAGGTGTCCATCTTCGTCAGTTTGATCTTTGCCCGCTGACGCCCATGTCGTGATGCACTTCACTGGAGTCGCATGCCCGTCCCTTTCCGGTTTCTCTAATTTAAGCAGACGGAGGCCCGACGTGTGCCCTGCCAGTGGATGTGTCTTCTCAGATGTGGCTCTCCCCGGAGTGCAGAGCGCGGTGTCATTTTCAAATGCCAGTCCTTAAAGGCTCCGTCCCAGATGTCCCCAGGGTGTGTCTGGCTTGCTTATTGTCGCCTCTTCTTGGTTGACGGAGTGTGTCCAGAAATATCCCAGCCTGTGAATCTTTAATCTGCCACCCGTTCTGCCATCCCAGTCAGCCAGCTAAACTTTGCTTTGGCCTATGAGGCGATGCGAGTGTCACGGTGCCACATTCTCACCTGCCCTGCCGTGCCCGCCTTGCTGTGCGTTTCTCTCTGTAGTGTCACTTCATTGAGCCTCACGGTGGGTGACAGTGGAGGTGGCACCAAAAGACTGCTTGGCTGATGGGCACAAGTTATTGGACACCAAGAAGCAGTGAGGGTTCCAGAATCTTCTCCTCGCTGCCCCAGTTGATCGATGGCGACTGCATTTACATACACTTTGATAATTCAGTAAATGCCATGTAGACCCTTATTGTGGTTGGCCATGCGGGCATATTGATCTGTGAATGGTAGATTTGTCGTCTGTGGGTAACCGGGCTGTGTGGCCATGGAGACCCCTCATTGGGTTAAAGCTAAGGATTTCGCGGCCTGCAGGTCTCTGAGCTTCACTTACACAAGGAGGCAAAGACTCGGGCGCTGGCATCAAAGTGGTCTGTCTCCGTTTACCCAGGTGGGCACCTCTCCTGACTGGGGGTCTCCATGGGATATTTCAGTTTAGACATTTTGAGGAGGCTCAGCGTGTGCTTTGTTGTTTCGGGGTGTCGATTGATGTGAAGAAGTGAATTTCAGTGAGCCGCCTGCCAGGATGTGACACAGTGAAGGGTCTCTCGGAGCAGCGTCCATTTTGACGTTGACTACCCCCCCAAGGCTTTCTTTTCGCTTTCTCCTCTGTGGTTTGGCAGAACAAAATCCACTTTGAGTCGGACCATCATGCCACACAAGTGCCCTTACCCTCTGAGGAAGAAGTAAATAAATAAGTCATGTCATTTTTGAACCTGCTTAATCTAGACTGGGGGGGTCACGGGGGGTGATGGAACCTCTCCCAGCAAGCACAGGGCACGAGGCAGGGGTGTATAATTAGGAGAGGTGGGGTCCTAATCTGCCACCAATCTGACTGTGTGCCCGTGTACAGAATCTCTGGGCCCATCGAGCTTAGGCTGAGCAGCATTGTCCTGTGTGTTGGCACATCTCCTCGGTCAGCCATTCCAAGCGCAGTGTTGTCGTATTCGGTGACTTGAGATGGGTCGTGGTGCTGGCACAGTCACAGCTGCTCTGCACTTTGTTCCTATGTGCCAGGTGTAAAGTGATAGGGTGGCATTGAGAGGCAGCAGGTCTGGGCTTTTGCACCCACATACGACTTTTATGGTCCTCCTATAATGTAATCCCACGCCATACTGGCACCCTTACAAAAAAGAGAATGTGTGGGCATCTGAGTGTCTGGCTTAAGGCAGATCTGATGGCATTTCTCTGATTTCTTATATTAAAATACAACAACAAGAAAGACATGCAAGGTGACAAGAAAACCCGTACCCAAGAAGTGCCAGAGTGCTGTGCCAGGGCCGCCATGTTTCCTTTACCGGGTCGCCTTCCTGGCTCTCACGTGGCCCGTAAATCAAAGCTTCTTGTTTAATTAGAAGCTCATAAATTGTGTTGGAATGAATTAACGAAGGTGAAGCCAACCTGTCCTGAGGTGTTTCCCTGACAATGCCTGGCGCGCTCGTCTAAGCGCCGTTTCTGTCAGCTCTGCGCCCGGGGCGCTCCTCAGACGCGGGTCCCGGCTGGTTTTGGGTGAGATCACGAGCACTCCGTGAAAGTGCACTTTGTCTCTCGATGTGCCTAATGAAGCTGAGAGAGTCCTGGGACGGGGCGGCCGACGTGCCCGTTGGCTTGGTGCCCGGTCTGTTTGTTTTCTGCCCTCTTGACCCCCAGCGTCTACGACAGCAGTGAGTGTGTCACTATATTCTTAGGGGCTTTGCTGCAGGCGGCCTCATGCGCTCCATTGTGCCGTTCGTCGGGGGGGGCTGTGCAAGTGTCCATCCACTCTCGTGAAGCCCTCTAAATATCGTCACAGTCCTGCCATCGCACACTTGTGGCCAAAGTCACACACAAAATTGGCCACGCTTTCTGGAAAGGTCCCACACCAGAAGGATTGCCACCTAGAGTGAGACAAACACACGGTGATTTGGGCCTCCATGTCAAGTCCTTGTTGTCCCCACTAATGAGGGGCATTGCAGTTGACTTCACCGATCGGATTCTGTCAAACCAGACACCCGTTCAAGTGTTGGATTCAGCCCTGGGGTCTGTGCCAGGAAAGAACCTTTGAGCCAGGGGGGTCTCTTGCAACGATCCTTGGCTACTAATTGTGTATGAGGTGTATGAGGGGGCGGCCCGTTAATACATTTCAGGTGGACCCTGGTGATTTGTGGGTTTACGATTCGGTGATCCAGCAACTCACTGGCTTGTCATCGGTAATTAAATGGAGTTTGTAACCAATTGCTGAAAACCGGAGAGGACGCGGTTGTAGTGCTACATAAGTGGACTGCAAATCCCAGCAGCCCTCGAGTTCTTAAGGAGGACAACAAGTACAGATGTGACCCCTTGATGCATACTTTTAGGAAGTCACTGCACACTGAGGAGAGCTGGAAAATAATATAGAAAGGGCGACTGGACAGATCCAAGTAACTGTCGGCCAGTAAGCTTAATGGGCGTCACAGGAAAATGAATGGAAGGAATTATTAAGGAGAAGATTGAGCAACACATGGCAAGGACAGGGCAGTCAGTGTGGGGTCAGAGGAGGGAGGTCGCGTTTTACTAACAGGCTGGAATTCTATGAGGAACAACAAAAGGAGACGACCAGAGAGGAGCAGATGAGACGATTGATGTGGACGTTCAGAAAGCATTTGATGAGGTGCCACATGAGAGGTGGGCATCAAACTAAAAGAAGTGCCAGTTCAGGGTGTGGTGTATAGGTGGGTGCAGCATTGGCTCAGACACAGGAAGCAGAGGGTGATGGTGAGAGGACCTCATCAGAATTGGGTGACATTAAGAGTGGTGACCAGCAGCTTTTTATTACAGTACAATCCCTCTTAACAGGCCACCTCCGGACTGGGCCCATGGCTGGTTGCCGTTTTGGCCGGTTAATCCAACGCATACCTATTTTCATGTAGAAAAATATTTCTCTAAGGTATGTACTGTACCTCTTGGACGTTCCTGAAGAAACCGTATCCACAAGGCTTCATCCACGATTTCGCACTCGGGTTGTTTTCTCGTACAACGACTGGACAGATTTTTATCAGACTCCATTTTCGAGTGGAAATCCTCGATGGAACGCCTGGTCTTTTCGCCGGTCGTTTTCCGTGCTTTTCTCAGCACCAAAATTTTAGCCACCGATTCACAATTTTCATTTACGTTTTGTACTCATCGTAAGGGGAAAGAGTTCGGTAAAAAAATCAGAAAATACTCCGCCCCGCTTCTCCACTTTAGATTCCAAGAATGTTTGCTTCAGTCGTATAAGAGTCGCGTTCTTTTATTTGTTCCACGTACTCGGACGTCCTCTTTTTACCTCCATATCGTTGTTTTATTACTCCCTCCACTTGTACTTACCTTATAACTTAAATATCGGCTGGTGTATTCAACAACGATTTGGCACTCCAGTCTACTCCTCGAGCGAATGAAAGAACTCGTCGCAAGTTAGCTGTAAACGGAAATCACTCTGAGTGTAGGAGCCCTGTCGCCTTCCAGGAGAGGAGGACGTGCATACGTGTGATATAAAGAAGAAGTCAGGATGGAGAAGAAATGTTTTTATTTTAGTTTAACAGGCCCGTTTATGCGAGGCCAGTTAAGAGGGATTGTACTGTAGATAGGAATATGAAGAACAAGCTGGTGAAGTTGGCAGAAGATACCAAGATAGGTGGATTAGCAGGTAATCTGGAGTCCATTATATCATCACAGAAGGACTTGGGCAGACTTGTGGAGATGAAATTTAATGTCAGTAAATGTAAAGAAATACACATAGGATGTAAAAATGTGAGGTCTGAATGCAAAATGGGGGTCGGAAAATCGAGAGTCCACCTTATGAGGAGGATTTAGGAGTCGTAGTGGACTCAATGCTATTGACTTTCTGACAGACAGTGAGAAGCCATTAAGAAGGCTAACAGACTGTCAGGTTATATAGCGCCTTGACGTGTGGAGTACAAGTCACAGGAGGGTCTGCTCAAGCTTTATAACACACTGGTGAGGCCTCATCTGGAGTCCTGTGTGCAGTTTTGGTCTCCAGGCTATAAAAAGGACAGAGCAGCACAAGAGAAGGTCCAGAGAAGAGCGACGAGGCTGATTCAGGGCTACAGGAGTTGAGTTATGAGGAAAGATTAAAAGAGCTGAGCCTTCACAGTGATGAAGAGGAGCCCTGACTGAAGTGTTTAAAATGATGAATTGAATTAGTCCAGTGGATCGAGATGGTGACTTTAAATTGAGTTACATCAAGAACACGGGGACACAGCTGGAAACTTGTGAAGGGGAAATTTCACACAAACATTAGGAAGTGTTTCTTTACACAAAGAACGACAGACACTTGGAATAAGAGACCAAGCAGTGTGGTGGACAGGAGGTCTTGAGGGGCTTTCAAAACTCGACTTGATGTTGCCTTTGGTGGGCTGAATAGCCTGTCCTCGTCCAGATTGTCCTGATATCCTAATGAACGTGCTGGCTGCGCTCGCTCACGCCGGTCCAGTCTGGACAGCATGTTATTGAACGATGAAGTGAAACTCGAGTCCAACGGGCACTTGGATCGTCACCACTAGACCCCCGCGTGGATTTCACCTACCTAGGGTGAGGTGTCCGTCCCCTTTACAAGGAGGCCACAGGGTTCAAACAGGCTGTGGTGTTGTATCTTGTTGTGTCTAAGGGGTCCCAAATACGTGCAGGTCATGCTGATTGGCAGAGTGTGCCCTGTGAAGAGATGCCACCCTCCTCCTTATGAAGTGGCTCCTAAAATGTCACCCTGCCAATTCTGAGTGCCCTTTTGAGTGTCTTTTCTGGTTCCTATGTGGTGACGATCTGTGCCACCACCACCACCTGATCGAGGCAGCATGCAGCCCCCTGAGATGATGGAATGAAGGCGGGGGTCTCAGCTGTCCTCAAGACCACCTCCATCAAATCCTCTCATGTGCAGCCTGAAAACAGAGGACAGAGTTAAAAACATTTATGTTGGGTAGAATGCCCACTGGGGGCTGGGTGGTCTTTTTGCCAGAGGAGCCCCTGCAGATTTTATTTTTCTCCAGTTAAAGTGGAGTTTTATTATTTTGTTGTTCTTTTTGTTCTTATCCTTTAATATTTGTTCCTAATCTCACTTGTTTTTCTTGTCCTGTAACTTTCTCTTTTGTCAGACGTTGAGCCCCCCTGTTGGTATGATGATGCGCCCTTGAAGTAAATGCTGTTGACTTGATGTGACTTTTGGGTCAGTTATCAGTAGACCTCCTGATTGACATGGCGCTATATAAAGGGCCGTTTGATGACGGGTACCTTGAGCCCCCGTGGAGTGTGACGCTCAGCTGTGCTGTCCTCTAGGTCTCCTAATGCAATTCAGGGTCACGGGAGGCTCTGGGCCTGAGGCAGGATTCGGCCCTGGACAGGACGCCAGTCCACCACAAGCCCACCTGGGCAGGTCCAATTCCGCTAATCTTCACCTCTGGGATGAGGGAGAAGGTGATTTGAACCCGGGCCAGTAGGTTTATGGGAGGTGAGGTGACTCTGAATGGCACTTTATGGTAGACGGAGAGATTGATAGGAAAGGCCTAATGTGAGACAGTGGCATCAATTGGCAGAGTAGAAGGCGCTATATAACAGCTGAGAGGGCAGACACTCCATAACTAAGACAGGACTTCGTTTATCCAAATGGGGAATTTAGCTTTTTACAGACGCTCAAGAAATATGCCAGCTGCCACCGCCGCCACCAACACTCTCACAAAGAAAATGTCCCACCAGTGTGCTGCCGTGCCATCCCATAACTGGGACTCTTACTGAATAGTCTGAGCCCCTAAATGGACTGGAAGCAAAGAAGAAGGGAAGAGTCCAGGGCATCCAGAAAGGGTTAAACCCGAGGGCCCTTGGAGGCAACATCAGCAACTTGGGTCCGAGAGTTAGAAGGCAGATGGCATACCTGGCACTGGTGACTCCACTGCCTCCTGTCCTCTCGGGGTGCCAGTTTGAAAGCCAGTAGGTTGGTGCCTGAAGAGACAGGACTGGGTACAATGTGAATCTTAAGTTGCTGTGCCAATGTGTCACCAGGCGCGGGCACACACGTGCCATCTCTTAGTCGGACGACAGAGGGAGAACCGGAGCAGTCCACCAAGATGTGACGCTCATGTCCGCTCTTGGCAGGTCACCTCCAGGTGAGCGGAGTGCGTGTTGGAGAGCCGCCTCGCTCGGCTTTTCATTGCGTCTTTTTCTTTTTCCAACTTCAGTCCAGACCCTCTTGAAATACTTTTGGGGTCATCAGTGCCATCTGTAATTCCCCCGACTGGCCAGGCGTTGCTCTTCAAGGGTCGGCGGCTCCTCCTGCAATCCTCGCCTGGAATGTTCACCCTGCATTCCAGAGCCACAGCCAATTTATTGCATCCGCACTCCAATAAATTTTCATTGCTCTTCGTGTCTTTGGGGGGCGGGGGTCCGACGGGAGCCCCGTGACTCTTGGTGCCAGGAGCCATGAAGGAATGCCGAAGTTTGTCAAAGTGCTGCTTCTGTGTTTTTTGTTTCTTTAACATCCTGGAGCCCCCTGGAATGGCACAGCGCTGCGCTCGGCCACCTGTGTTGAATTTAGGCCGGATTACCGACGTTCCCGTCTGGAATGTGAGCGGAGTGTCTCCTTAGAGCAGCAATGGGGGAGGGGGGGGGGGCAGCAGCCCTGTTAAAAACGTCTAATTAGCAAACGTAGCGAGTTACACTTCACTTCTGCCAGCTGATTGTTTAGGAAAAAAGAGGAAATGTGAGTGCTGCGTGGCAGGAAAGGCGCTATACAAGGCTCTTCTGTCACCCTGCTTTGGCTTGCCATCCAGTTTATTCCGTTCTAAAGGCAGGACTCCCATCCATCATGGGATCTCCAGACGCACCCACCCTGGACTCAAGGGGGCAGTATGGAGTCCCCACTAAGCCACTTGAATAAATAAGTCACTAGTGCCACTTCCTTACTGTGTTACAAGAAATGCCCACCCATCAATCTTGAATGTAAATCAAATACACGCGAGGTGTGCCCGCCACAAAGACGTGCCATTTTTTTAACGCATCCTTAACGCGTTTTCTGCTCCTCTTGTTGTTTTTTTTTCCAAAAGGCCCTCCATGTTTCAATCTAAGTCCATTGATCCCCACTCAGGAGGGTGCCAGCGCCCCCTACCGGGCGCAGCTTATTTCAGCATTTTACTCTCCTTAAGTGAGACCTTGAGGTGACGGTCATTTTGGTAGCCAGTCTGTTTAAAGAGTAAATGAAATGGCAGTGCAGTGTGCCAGTTAAGGTGTAGACTTCAAACCCTGAGGCTGGGGGTTCAAATCCCAATTCTGACACCACTGAGTCACTTCTCCTGTGTGTGTGCTCCAATAGGGGGGCATAAAACAAAAAGGAAGATATGTCACCACCTCAATGTGCTATAAAGTTGTTTAACATGGCATTTGTATGATCTGCTGGCTCATATTGATTTGTACCCAGTTTGTGTTTGACGGCGCTGCCCAATGTCGTCTTAATGTGATGTTGTGATCCCTCTGGAAAGCCTGCTGATGAGCCAAACTTCCCTCCTGGGACAATAAAATGAAATTGAAAACAAACGGACACAGATGTGCACGAGAGCTCCGTTCATAGTGGGCACTACCATGGAATGAAAGGTCTGTGTGTCCGTCCCATTGCCCTGTCTTTCCACATAACAAACATTAACGCTGCTTTTATCAACCCCATACCAAATGGCATAACAGAGACCTGTGCATTGCAGTTGGCATTCCAACAGATGGCGCATTACAATGTTTTGTGATGAACTGTGCGTCTGATGCCATTTGGTATGGGATTCATAAAGGCAGTGGGTACTGTTTGTGATGCACCATCTGTTGGAATGCCAACTGCAAGGCATTGTATTACAAGATGTGTTCCAAAATACATTCCAACAGATGATGCACTGCAAGGATTAACCCTGAGGACTTCCTTAGTTTTCAAGGCGACTTAGAGGGGTGGCACAGCCATTGATTAATAAATAAACAAAAAGGTGGGGACAGAGATGTGCGGGAGTGCAGCCCAGGGCCTCAGTGCACATACTGGCACACACACCGGCCACTTTATTAGGTGCAGCGCATTGGACCCCCTTTTGCCTTCAGAACTGCTGTCATTCTTCGTGGCGTAGATTGTACCTTCCTCAGGGATGGTGGTCCACATTGACATGAGAGCATCACACTGTCACTGCAGATTTGCTGTCTGCACATCCCTGATGCGAGTCTCCTGCTCCACTTCATCCCAGAGATGCCCTACTGGATCGAGATCTGCTGACCATGGAGGCCATTTGAGTCCAGTGAGCTCATCGTCATGTTCAAGAAGCCAATGTGAGATGATCTGAGCTTTGTGACATGGCGCGTTAAGAGAAGATGGGGACACGGTCAGTGACTCAAAATCGCGACTTTGGATCTCCTGGAGATGAGACACCAGCCAG
>JANRMT010062834.1:65257971-65350805 GCA_026402145.1 Polypterus bichir lapradei | reverse complement strand
GGGGGGGGGGGGGCACAAACCAATTACTGCATTTTAATGCACCAGGCGTCACTCCTGCTGAGCGTATGGCACTCAATAAACCCCCCCCCCCCAATGCCCACACGGCACTGTGACAGCTCTGGATGAAAAGGCCTGATTACACCTGGGGGAGGTGGCGTTACTGGAGTGGTCCACGTGGGTGTGTTCACCCTGCAGTGGACTGGCGCCCTGTCCAGGTGGTATTTCTGCCTTGTGCCCAGTGCTTGCTGGGTTCGTCTCCAGATGCCACGCGGCAGCAGAAAAAAAATCTGAATAGCTGAATTGATAGGAGATACTGAGGAGATTGATGATGATGTGCCCAATGATTGCTGACCTGCATATGTATGTCACAGATGATGCCTCCTGCATTAGGCAGATGGACGAATTGTTATTAATGTTATTATTGTGCCCATAGTGGCGAAAAATACGCAAAAGGGACTCGCAGACAGAAGACATGGAGGGTGGCAGTAATGGCTCTTCATAATTCTTATTGTTGGGATTCCTTGCAGTCAAGGAGACTGGCATTCATCTCCCAGGTGGAGTCTGCATGTTCAGTCACATGCTGGTTAGGTGGACTGGCATTACTAAGTTGGCACTAGTGTTCACCCTGAGATGGACTGGCACCCTGACCAGGCGATCAAGGCTTGCTGGGACTGGCAAGCATCGGGCACAGGGCATCTTCTAGCGTGACCCACCCTGGACAAGCGGGTTAGGAATATCGCTGGATGGATGGTTATAATGCCTGTTCAGCTCTTGTCTCTTGGATGCTCGATATTCTGACGTGCCAATGCGCCCGCGTACATCATCAGTCCAGCGAGGGCATGAAACGTCTTTGTGAAGTAACGACCTACGCTTGCTTATAGTGAGTGTGACATTTTCAGTTGTTACTGCCCAGCTGTCTGCAGCTTACGTCTGGGCATCGACACCAAGGTGCCCCTGGCACTGAATGGTGCCACTCGTGTCTGTTGGTGCCAGTCAGCGGTCACTGTAAGGCCATAGCGTCTGTCCAGGTGGTGACTGACGTCTAAAACCCGACTGGCACTTTTCAAGTGTGGAATTCATTTAAGAGTTGAACGTTCAGGTAGTTGAGGGTCAGTCTGGTGGGCTCCAAAACAGACCAGTGCAGGCGGTTACCGATGTCCAGTCCGCTGTGTCTTGATGGCCCGCTAGGCCTGAAGCACGTGGACCCCGTCAGATGCCGATGCCCGTAGGAGTCGTAGATTTACTGATAGAGCACCCTAGTGGTTAACGTGGCATACTGCAATTCCCACCATAATCCTCTTTGGTGGCACCATAATTCTGGAATTGACTGTGTTAAGCGTTTGGAAAGGCGCTATAAAGGAAGACTTTGCCGGACGATTTTGCTTTTCCAGGTTTTCCTCAGATGTGTAAAGCACAGCCCCCTTATGTCACAAGTGGCAGGTGGTCCCCACGGTCATCGGCATCGATGCATCAAGCACTGTTTATGTCTTCTAAACTCTGTTAGCCTTGACTGAATTTCAGTGTCTTCCTCCTCCTCCTCCTCCTCCTCCTCCTCTTCCTCTTCCCGTTTTTTTTTTCTTTCTTCCCCACTTCCTGTCACACAGGACGATGAAAATGGTGGACATTGTAGCACAGAAAATGCCGTCAGAAAGTGACGTTCATGTGGCCAGGAGCTTCCTTACGAAGATTTTGAGAAGCTCTATGAGGTATCGTACCGTCCCCCGTGTCACCCCCATCAGCGCCCGTGTGTGCGTCTCTCTGTCCCTCCCATTTCTGTGTTGTGCTGTCACTTCATTTGTGCTGTGTGTCCGTCTTGTGATTTACAGAATCTGAAAGGTCGACTAGGCCGGGGGGGGGGGGTCGGGGTCCAAAGGAGGCTCCAGTGGACGAGGACCGTTTGGCAGTCGCATACATCGAGACATTAGTGCAGTAAACCGTGCGGCCCTCCGTCATCTTGAGGGGACACGTCACCTTGTGACACCAGCGCTGCGTTTCGTAAAGAGCTGACCTGTGATACGAGCCTCACGCGGCCATCGTGTCTTAATGTGGGCGCGGTCTGTGCCCTTTGACAGGTGAGCACCTCTGTCACCTTAATGTCCTCTGCTGTCCCCTGCTCAAGTGCTTGGAGTTCCACGTGGAAATGTCTTGTGAAGTGGAATGATTCAAAGATCAATAAATAAATAAATAAAAACCGCGCCTGGGCTGTGGACGAACTGACGTGAAACGCTAAACGCCTGCAGTGTGCCAGCTGATCTTAGTGCGGTGGTCTCCTTTGTTGGTAGTAAGAACGTAGTGGTGGTGGCACTGATGCAATGCCTTAAAAATAATTTCAGAACGTAGCCTCACAGACAGTCTTATAGAGCACTGACTTTGTTTCCTTCCTGCCATGGGCAGCACTGCAGTGGGGTTGCCAGCTGAAGGGCAGATGTGGTCCGGACTTTCCTCCTTGACGGCTGGTGGGGCACGGAAACTTCTAGAGTTTCTCCAGGGACCGTAGTCACCATTGGCCTGGTGGGCTTCTGTAATCTCGACCCAAACTGTGAGCTCCTGACTGGTCCTCAAAATCACAAAAAAAAAGTTGCCACCTGCAAGGTATGAGATGGCATCACAATATGACAGCATCCGCTTTCCTCCTTGAGGCCATTCACTATGGAATGTTAGAAAGCTTTACTTCTCAAAGAGAGACGCGGAGGTGCGTGTGGGACAAGAGGACTTGAGGGACCTTTTGAAGTCAATGTGATGTCATTTTGGAGAAGTGAGGTGGCTGGGATTGGTGAGCTGGGTGGGCCTGATTGGCCTGTTCTGATCTCCTCTGGGGAGACATCGATGTCCTCGTCCGGTTTTGTTGTTTGACCCATCATGAAAACTTCTCACTGTCATGACGCAGACAGTCGAAGGGTCTTAGACTGTGGGTGGACATTTTTGATGGAACCCCGAAGCTTGTCGAGTGTCACACGGATGGCAGCTCACCGTAAAGCCGCTGCTCCTGATATTTGTGCCCGCGATTCCCAAAGCTGCACCCCTCTTCCCATATTGGTAACCATCTTGAGGGACAGAAGGGGCTCTTTCAGAACCCCCCGGCCAGCTTGTCCAGTGTGTCCCCCTTAGACGTCCTCTCTGTTGATTGGCTGATCTGGGGACGCCGCTCTCGTGTTGTCAGGTTGGTCACCTGAGTGAGGCCCTCGAGTCTGATGACAGAGTCGACATCTGCTGCTTGCTGACACAGTCGAGACGCGCTGCTCGATTGTGACAAGTGGCACTGGTGTCGCCAAGGGACTGGTCATGTAAGAATGGCATCCTGGGGCCCGTCTTTGTTGACAGTCAGTGCCCATTTGATAAGTGGCACTGGAAATGCTCATTCTTGCACCTGCTTCTCCACACCATCTGCTCAGAGGTCTCGTAGTCTCCCTGTCGTTGACAAGACCCCACGATACTGAGCTCCTCCTTTTTGGGGGCTTTTCTCACACCTGCCCACTTGTTTTCCTCAGGGCACCATGAGCTGAGATTTAGAGGTGCCAAATCAGCTGTGAGCCATTTAGCCTATGCTGGGCATCGCTTTGGCAAAGCCAAGTCAGCTACAATCCACTTTTTCCAATGTCGTCCCCCTCCACATCTCGGCTGTCCCCCGTTGAATCACAAACACGAGACAAGACTGGCAGAGTCCAGCGGGTACATTCAGCTATGATCTCGACTTAACCCCAGACACTGAAAGCACCATCCACAGGGTAGGCACATGTACACCAGATTGACAAGGCTCCTAATGAGGTGGCCATAAATGGCCCCGTGGCACTTAAGCCCCTCTCAACACCAAGGACACAATCCTGAGCTGCTGAACAGAAGAAAGCAACAGTGGGTAAGTGACAGGGCGTGACTGATCAACAGTCCTGAAGGGTCAGTTGTCTGTGGGACCCACCCTCGTGTCTGTTGGCGTGGTATTCCCTTGGCCCTTGTGAGCTTGGCATGAGAGGAGAGGTGAGATTTCATTGTGAGTGCCCGTCACGTCTCTCCAATTCCTGGCTCATTTCCATCGGCTTCTCTCTCTGTGTTCCTTACCATAATAGAAGAATGAAGTCAAACTGGGCACTTCCTGAGGGGCACATGAGGTGGAGTGTTTGATTTTAGTACTCATGATGGGCACAGAGCAAAGTGGGCAAATGTTACTCACCCTTTTTTTTTTTTTCTTTTTTTTCTTTTCTCTAAAACATGCCAAACAGAAGGAGTCGCCTGAAAGGGTATGTCTGACGTGGCACCGCCACCACGCGCCCGCCGTTGGATTTAAGTTTGGTGGGCCCAGTTGTAGGTATTTAGTGGACGTGTTGGTCAAGCAGGTCAGATTCTCATGGGAGACACTGAGAGACGGTCATATGTGTGGCTTTGGCATCAAAGGGGGCAGTGAGGGTGGAGATCTGAGGGTTAGACGTCTGTAGAGGAGCACCATGTGAGACTTTGATGAGCCAAGGCAGCTAAAGGAGCGGGTACCGGGTGGGCGCTCAGTGGACGTGATTGGATCAGTGGGCCCAGTAGCTGTTCATGGTGTCCATCTGTGATAGGTACCATCCTGCATAAGCGTAAATGCAGACTGGCACAGTGGGTCGGCCGTGTGGTGGTACTCTGATGGTGTGACTCATCTGATTGGCCAGTCAGGAAGAAGACTCTGACAATGGGGTGTCCCCTGAAGAGTCTGCCTTGTGACTGGTTAAAATGGAGCAAAACACCAAGAGGACGTCTGTCAGTACCCGGGTACAGCAGTGAATCGGTCCAAGCCGCTTGAGGGGGCACCCTTCATGAATTCTCAGCAGGGTGGGGACTCGTTTTGAACAACTTCTTCTTCTAAAGAGGGCTGCCCTGCTAAAAGCCCGAGCAGACCACCATCGGCCACACCACCTGCCCGTCAGCAGAGGTCACCCACCTGAAGCTCAGCCCGTTGATGCCCGGCCAGTACTTGGATGGGAGACCATCTAGGAAAAGCTTGGGTTGCTTCTGGAGGAGGTGCTGGTGAGGCCAGCGGGGGGCACTGACCCTCTGGTCTGTGTGTGGATCCCAGTGTATCGGTGTGGTGATGGGGACACTGTGCTGTAAAACAATTAGTGACATCCTGGCTCTCTGTGGCCATAAAAGCTACCCGGGCATCCTTCAAAAAGAGTTGGGTGACCCCCGTGCCCTGTTTAAATTGCCCACCGTGAGCTGGTAATTCCACCCCCCAATCTCCCTTCACCTCCTAAGAGTTAATGTGTGGTGAGTCAGTAATGGCCGCTTTCACATCATCCGTGTGGTGGTGGCGGCGGCCCGCCATTGCCCACATAAAAGTGTTTTCAGCAGCATATGAAGGCGCTATATAAACGTAACTCTCCATCTCGTGTCCTGTCTTGATGCAGAATGAGACAAGTTTCAGTTTGTCGATTTAGTGAGCCGTACGTTATGTGTGAGCAGTTTCAGGGGAGTGTGAGCCCCCCATAGCGCAGGCGGGCGCTCGCTCACACGGGCCGTCGTGTGTTCTGCGTGTTTGTTTTGTCATCGTTTTCCTTTGCTGTTACTGGCCGAGTTGAACTCCTTGCCCTTTTTATACCAGTTTTTTTAATTCTGCCTCCTTTCTTTCCTCTTTTCCAGGCGGAATGAACCTGTGAGCAGACCTCACTCATGGCACTCGACTAAATACACAGAGGGCCAGACCGACGCCACCAAAACTGCTTTAGCCCCCAGCGCAGTGTGGCACAGCCGGTATGATGGCAGGTGAGTGCCAGTTGAAAATGTCACTTTGTGCACGTGTGCCCTGTCACTTCCCTGCTTGTGGTGCTCCTGTACACTCCTGGATGAGGTTCTGGGCTCTCTGTGGCTTTGCTGCTTGGTTTGTGTGACAATGAAAGGCCAACTGAACACACAAAGCGTGTAACAAGAAACTGTGACCACGACAAAGCCATTGCAGTGTCACTTGAGCGCTGTTCTCATTCTCTTTGGTGTAATAAAACAAGGGGACAGGTGACCATTAAGTCCCAGCTCTGCTAATTCAAATGGCATTCGCTTGTCCCCATAGGAGCTGCCATTTCATAGGGTGAGAGATGTGAAATGTCCCATCTACCCCATGGCAGCTGACAAAAGGCACAGTTTGTGACAAACACCAGTTGTTGGTTGGGGGGGGTTAGGACTGCTGCAGTGGCCGTGCCCCAGTCTTCCTTTTCGTTGACCTTGCTGTTTAGTTAGCTCACCTAGAGATGTTTTGAAGGAATTTGGCAAAGTTCACCACAGCAGGCCATGCAGGTCATCTGCCTGACGCTCAGCCGGAACTTGGATTGAAGACCAAGCAGGAAAGTTTGGGTTGCTGCTGAAAGAGGTGTTGGTGAGGCCAGCAGGGGGCACTTACCCTGTGGACTGTGTTTGGATCCCAGTGCCCCAGTGTAGTGACGGGGACACCGTGCTGCTAAACAATCGGTGATGTTCTTCAGATGAGACGCAAACCACGTGTCCTGACTCTCTGTGGTGCCTCCCGATGTCCTGGCTAAATTGCCCATCACAGCCGTGTCCATTCCGGCCCCCTAATCGCCCCTTGTCTATCTCTCTCACCCCTTCACCGCCTAATAGCTAATGCGTGGTGAGTGTACAGTCACAAAATGGCTGTCATCGAGGTGGTGGCTGAAGGGTCTCCGCACTGCCAGTGTAAAGCACTCTGAATAGCTAGAAGAGCACCCAATAAATGTTAAGGGATTCACTTTATATTGTGCCCGCCTTTAACATTTCTCTATTTACTGTGTCTACTTATTATTTCATGGCAGTAATAGGGAGCAAGGCCATGAGAGCGAGTGGCTGAGGGACCCCTAATCCCCCCCACTTCACTTTTCTAAAAACCAAATAAGAGAAAAGAAAAGCAAATTAAAGAAGGAGATCACAGGGGGCGCCAGTGAGGTGGGCAGTGAAGCTCCTGAGAAACTCCGTGGAGATCCCTGAAGGTCATCTGATGTCCAGAGACCTGATGGCCTTTAGTTTCGGGGGCCCAGGAGGGGCTGCCTTGTCATGAGGTTTCTTTAATGGTGACTCCGCCTGAATGACAGCAAACAAATGAAAGGATCTGAGGGTCAAAGGAGTCGTGTGACAGAATCCACACATCGGGTATCCAGTCGAGAGCTCACATGGTGCCAAACTCAGGCCGGTAATTTGGGTGGGGGGGCGGGGGGCCCTATTGCATTTTATGGCACAAAAATAAATGTGAACACCACAAAGTGGGCAGGCGAGACACCATGCATTCTAAAGTGGCACTGAGGTCTCGGGCATGCTGACCAGAAATAAGAAACACCCCAAAGACAGGCACCACATTGGCACAGGTTGTAGACCACATTTAAAAATATGCCAAAGCGTGCCCAGCAGTAGAATCCCAAGGGGACGGTGGCCTGTATGTTTCGTTTCATTTGCGTTTTACTGTTTTCTCTTTTTTTTTTTTTTTTTTTTTAGCAGATGGCTGGTGTGGCACCTCACCAAAGAGGCCAGTGCTCTTCCAGGGCTGCCCAGTGAGGCTGGTCAGTGCCACAGATACGTCCACACCAGGCAGCCAACAGCTTCTGATAAACGGACCACTACTATAGTATGGCGGTCCAGCACCTCCCATCCTCACGTGGTGGTGGAGGGTTTGATTGGAAGTGAGGTGCCAGGAGTTTCTGGACCTGCAGGGTCTCCTGAGATGTGTTTTTTTTTTTTTTTTTCTCCCCTTTTAGTTCCACTCGTGAGCAGACTGGCTGGGCTTTAATGGCAGAACTGCCCCCGCCCTGTTGACTCGCCTTCTCTGGATGAGGACGGGCCATTCAGCCTCAGCGGCTTGCCAGGCCAAACTAACATCAAGTCGAGTTGTGAATGCCCACAAGTGCCCGCTGTCCACCGCGTTCATTATAGCTGTGCAGCTTCAGTCTTTTCATACTACAGCTGTGTGACTGCGGCCCCCTGGTGGTGAGTGCCCCCTGATGTTCTACATGTGCCCAGGACACCCTCTTTGTACCCGAGCTGTTTCAGTTTAAAGTCCGTGAAGGATACAGAATTTAGCGTTGGACCCTGACAGTTACTGGGCTGTATCGTAGCTTTCCCCTTTACGTCTTTGTCACTTTGAGGCTCACTCTGCATTTCATGACACCAGTGACCGTCTTGTCTGTTCTTTTTTTAGCTCATCGTCACATGACCTGTCCAGTTCCTGGGATCAAACGAACCTGCGCCGAGTTTCCGACCAGTTCAGCTCGCTTGGCAGCATGGACAGCCTGGACCATTCGTCCCAGCCCTATGAGCGCGGACGTCTGTCGCCGGCCAAGTCCAACAACAGCATTGACCACCTGGGAGGGGGCGGCGGTGGCAGCGGTAATAAGAGGGACTCGGCCTACAGTTCTTTCTCCACCAGCTCCAGTACCCCCGACCACACACTGTCCAAGAGCAATGCCGCCTCCACCGAGAACATGCTGTCCAAGGTGGGTCCTTGGGATGGGGGGAGAATGGGCAACCAGCGGCAAAGCCAGAACCTGAATGAAACCAGCCGGCTGGATGAGAAGCAGAGCTGCCTGCTTCTGCCTTCTGGAAATGGCGACCGAGAAAGCCCGCGGAGCGTCGAGCAGCCGGGCAGCAGGCAGTCTGGTTCAGGGAGGTCCAGTTTTGGCCCGGTGTGGCACATCCCAGAGAAGAAGAGGAACACGTCTTCTCCCCCACCTCCTCCCCCTCCGGTCCGAAGTGACAGTTTTGCGGCCACCAAAGTTCACGAGAAGAGTCTGATGCCACCCTATTCCGAGGGCACGCCTTTCCATAAGTCCCCGCTCTGGATGGCCAACTGCACATCAGCAGAATCCTGTGACCCCCAGCAGAGGGTGGCGAGGCGCAGCCATAACCAAGTGGTGCCTCCTTTTGTGTCTGTGGACGGCTATAACAACAACCAGGTGACCGGCAACAGGCTACACTCGCTGTCCAGCATTGACATCCGGGTCGGCCAGACCGCCCAGCACCAGCGCCAGTACAGTGATGAAAGCACTTTATACAGCTTCGCCAGGCCGTCTGCCGTGGCACCAAAGCCTCAGGGCATGGGTAGCTATTACAGCAGCATGCAGGAGCTACCGACGGACAACTTGAGCCAGTACTACAATGAATCTCAGGTCAGGACCACCGGGGACAGCAGCGGACACCCGCGATATTACTGTGTGACTGCCAGACAGCCAGCCCAGTCGGTCTCTCAGGCATCGCTGGTTAAAGTTGAAAACTGGAAGGGCAGCACGGGAACGGACTTGGGCCAGGATGCCAGTGAGAAGAACCCCTGGCCGAAGCACACACTTCCTCCTCCTCCCCCTCCTCCTCCTCCTCCGCAGCAGTCCTATCTTGAAGCTGCAGCTGACCGAGGGCATTACCGACCAGAAGACAAGGAAGGGGGGACACAGGGGATCGGTCCCGATGGGGACAAATGGGGAGGCCAGAAAAGGGGTAACGGATTTCTGCCTCATCACTTGGCCGACGCCCATCAGCAGCCAGATGACCTTCCAGACGCCGGTGGTGCCCCACCGAGGGTGCAGTGCAGGGGTGAGGATGCCAAGATTTGTCCACAGAAAACTCCAATGTTACACTCCTTAGCTCAGGAGACCTTCCACTTCCCCGAAAAATGCAACGAACCTGGTAGGCAGGATGTTGTGGACCACCCGGCCAATAAGCAGCAGCGGCGCAGCGATCGATTTGCGACCACATTACGGAATGAGATTCAGATGAGAAGGGCAAAACTGCAAAAGAGCAAAAGCACGGCCGCTCTGAGCGATCCGAGTGAGGCCGAGGAGGACCAGGAAAGCTGGAAGGCCGACCCCGTGGAGACCCCGACGTCCACCTCAGATGGCTCCTTCTCGCACTCCTACAAGGACCACCTCAAGGAAGCTCAGGCCAGAGTCCTTAGGGCGACATCCTTTAGAAGACGAGATCTGGAGCCTGTGCTGCTCGAGTACCCACCCGACGTGCCTGAAAACCTTCTGGGCCACCCAGCGTCCCTGCCCCTGAAGGACAACAGCAGTCAATGCGTCTTCACTGAAACTTCCCAAAGCAAACTCAACCCCCCTGTTGCTCGCATCGGGGGTCGAAAACGGTTTTCTGCAGAGCAGAAGGTCCGGTCCTATTCGGAACCGGACAAGATCAATGAGGTGGGCACTGGCGGGGCAGAAGCGGGCCAGTTCCGTCAGCCCGACAATCCTACGAGTTTTGCTGACCGGCGTAAATTTTTTGAGGCCAGCAGTAAACCGACTTTCCTTAAACCGGCGGCCAGACAAGCACAACGAAGCTCCCTCGGGGGGCACAGCCTGCGGAAATCCCACCTGACTGAAGCTGAGGAGGCCTGGCAGGAGAGAAGAACACGAGCCGCCTCGTTTGGCTTTGAGCGTTCGCTGCGTTCTCTGGAGGAAGACGGGGAGATTCCTGCAAATGTCGGCAGAAGAAACAGCGAGCGAAGCGGACCGCTTGAACAGCAGAGGCTCGGGACGTTTGCAGAATACGAGGCCACGTGGAACGAGCAGAGGAAGCCCTCAGAAGTCCGGAGCTCTGGACGCTATCACTCGGCGGATAACATACTCGACTCCGGGGCCGAAGAGATCGGGAAACCGCAGTGTGTACACGAAAGGTCGAGGTCGTCTCCGTCGGCCGATTTTTATGGACAGGTGAGTGTGATCGGCAAAATGTTACGGTGCAGGAGCAAGAAAGGCAAGTGTTGAAATGACACACGATGACATGTTAGTGAGGGCGAGCTGGCTGTGGGGTCTCTGACATCGGAGAGTGGCCACCAAACCCCAGTGTCGTCATTGTAAAGGTGCCACTGGAGCACCAGGCCACCTCAGCTGAACATCAACAAAAGTCGAGAAGTAGAAGTAGGTGGGAGTCAACATCGAGGAGTAGAAGGCTAAGTGTCACCTGCCAGGGACTTCTGTAGACAAAGACATGATGCTGGGCCACAAGGGAAATGAATACCAGACATACACGGGACTCTGCCACTCTCACCTTCTTGGCGGTCCTCTAGTGGGTGAAATTGAACAGCACGTGCCAGGTAATGTCTGCTGAAGTTTAGCCTTCTGCCCCGTGATGTTGACTTTAGTGTTCGTGTTGGTGTCTTTGAGATTTGGCCAGGTGACCACAGAGGCGAGGAAAACAAAAGCCCGGCAGCATCAGCAAAGGAAAATCAACATTTGTAGGGTGGGGGGTCCACGGTGGCACTAAACATAAATGAAGAGTTCACCCTCCGTCACATACAGGGTCAGACGAAGAGACCACCCACAGGACATACGTACCCTTGGGGCAGACGGTGCCAGTTGTGGTTTTGCAGGTGGCCTGTCGCTGCTTCAGTTCGTGCAGCCCGTGTTTTATACTCTCGACTCTCTGGCCGCTCTCTCCGCTGACACTGGACTTAATTGATCCGTCACATCATCATTACTGCGGTCCAGTCACACACACAAGAAGGCCCACTGGCGTCGTCTCATCCACAGTGTCCATCCTGTTACTGCCCACTCCAGATGGGCAGAGCCTGACATTTTGGGCGACAAGCCAATAAGGGCATTTTAGACTTGCTGGCGTGCCACTTGGCTTGTTCCTCTTCATGCTTTTAGTGTGGAGCCTTAGGAGGAGTTCAGTTGCCAGGGTGCCATGAAGGTAAATCTCCCCATTTTAATTTAATCCACAATAGGCCCGACTCCCCCATGTGGCAAAGTGTCACCCTTTTCTGTATTTCCTGTTTATGCCAGCAGTGCCCTCTCATTTCCTCTGTTTATGTGGGCACAACCTGCACTTTGAAATGTGAGACAGTTTTCATATCATGGGCTTCACCTCGATTAATGCCAAGCAGTTTGAACAGCAGCCACCATCTCTGGATGGGACGCCGGGTCATTGCGCTGGCACAGGAATGTTACACAACGCAGTTTTGCGCCACTTCTTAATGCCTTGTCACCCTCTTCTAAGCTTTCCGTTTAAGATGTCCATCACCTGAGTGGTAACACGTCGTGTAGTCCCTTGACACCCAGTAATGAACGAAATGCCAACAGAGGATGGGCGCTGGCCACCATGTGGCTGCAGACTGCCTGTGCTCAAACCAGTCAAACGTGGCCGCTGGGTGTCTGTCGGAATTTGAATGTGCGTCACAAGCTGAATATGCAAAGCCCAAGTGAAGAACTCGACGCCCGTGTGACTTCTTAGGCCACCATTTCCTATTTGTACCTTTGGTCAGGTGGCTTTTATTGTCATTGATGGAGTGGGCAGGCGTCTGTCCAGTACTTCACGACGTGGAGACTTTCGGATTCTGCACAAGCTGACCACCTTGTGAGGCTCATTGTGACTGTCACATGTCACACCTGGTCACCTTCAGTGTCACTGCCCGTGCACGAGTCGTTCGCTATGAAACTTTCACATCACAATTACAGGCCAGACTCGGTGTGGCATTATGACTCAAGGACACTAAGACCCCTTACACTTGTTGTCCATTTATGCTGCGCCATCAGGCATTCTGGGATGCAGTGGTACCCCCAGGTGACGGGAATGTTGTCGCCGCCTCAGCTCTATCCCTTCTTCATTGTCTTTTCATTATGGTGGTCCCTGTGTCAGCAGTGGTATCCACAGCCTGTCTGGTTGCTTGGACACAATGGCACACATCAGCACGTGAAAAATGGTGGCACAGCAGTGGCACACTATGCTGACCATCAGGGTGCTTGCTCGAGTCCTGATGCCAGCTGGATTGTCCACCCTGTCCCCACTGCTCCAGATCTGAGTCTGTTGGTGTGACACATTCAACATCGATGTGTGCACTACTGGGCAGTTCTTTATGTCTGTCACCAGGCAACACGGGGCACTGCCATTTTTCCATAACATGGGGTTGTCCTCTGAATTGTAAAGCGGCAGCGTATGGTGGTCTCGGCCCCGATGTTCAAAGGGCTTTGGCTCAGAAATTTCCAGAAGGACCACGCAGCTTCCTGTACAGTCCCGTGGCTCAGCCTCAAGCACGTTGACAGTGTCACATGTAAGGTCAGTGCCCTCCATGCCAATCTGGCCCATGCTGGTGACCCTCAGGCGTTATATAGCTAGAGGCACATACAGGATCCCCTTCACACTGGGACCAGTTTATAGTCCCCATATTTGAACTCTCAGGGACATCTGCTGTATTTGAGACAGACCTCCGCATTGGATGTCTGTGACAGATCAGTGAAGTCAAAGACCACCGTGAAGATGTGATACTGCAGCTCCTGATGTACTCGGCCCCGGGTTCAACAGAACTTCCCAGCTAGTCAGGTGTAGTCGGTGCCCCCCATGCCAGTCTGGCCCACACACGCAGCCCCCTAAGAGTTTCTCAGAATTGACCCCATGTGACCCTGCAAATGAAGAGAAGCGACTCAGGCCCTCATGCAGCAGCGGGTGGCTGAGGTGGTCCCGTGTCGAGGGCGCAGGCGTCATCACAGAGGCCCAGGGTGGCTCAGTGGTGCGTGTTTGCTCAGGCCCGGTGACACGCTAATCCACGCCACGCCCAGACGTGGCAGAACAGGTGAGGCGGCAGCGGGGGAGGGGAGGCGGCGTGATAAGCGCTCCACAGACTGATAACATTCCTCTTCCCGGCGCGCGGCCTGCTCTGCCCGCTCTGCCCGCTCTGCCTGCTCTGTCTGCACCGCCCTTTTTTTTTTTTTTCTTTCTTTTACACTTTGTTGTTTTTACGCGTTTCTCTTTGCCTGCCATGAAACGTCTGCTCTTCTCTCCAGAATGTTCTTGTGCCAGCAACGAAGAAGAGGCCTGAGGTGGACACCCCGGTGGATGGCAGTCGTCCTGGAGCGCCCAGTGCCGACACGGACGCCAGCTCGGTGAGGTAAGTCCCTGGCTTTGACATGTGGGGGGGTCGGCTCGCTGCTGTGGCCACCGCCGCCCGCTGGCGTCACATCTGTCTGCTGCTGAGCTTAAAAGTGGGTAGCAAGGGGACTGAACTTGTGACATGTGATCACCTACTGAAGCAGCTTAAGTGGCATAAAGGACAGTGTGGGGGTCAGCTTGGACCTCTTGGCAGGTGGCCTCAATAACAGGAAGCCTGTGTGTTACTTCTGGGCATGCATGGCACTGGTCCAGGTGTCCCGTGTGTCACTGTGACTGCGTGTAAACGTATGGCTCATGGGCCGCTGGGGTGCCTGTGGGAGTTGCTGCTCTTTTCTTTGTTTTAGGGACTCTGCCCAGCAAAGGGGCTGTCATAGAAGTCATTCGAATGGCTGTGGTGCCAGGGATCAGTGTGACCCAGAATGGTGCCAGTGGCCTGGCTTGCTGCAGGTGTCTTTCCATGAGTCTCCACCTCTGTTGGCAGACCCTCCTACGGTGTGGATGGGCAAGGGAGCTTGTCTTAGTCATCACCCGTATTTGTTGGGACATGAAACAAGTCACTTTAGCACATGGCAGTGTGGCACAAGACATCATGGGATTGTAGACCAGTAAAGTGAGAGTGCCGGCCCCTCATCTGCATAATTTGTCACACCAGCTGGTGACGGTGACATCAGAGAGGCTGCTGTCTGTTGCACCAGAATGTCCCAATGCTGGTGCCACATGGAGGCAGGCGTGAGTTGGCCTTATTTTTGACTGGCATTTCACGCCCAGCCTACCTGGAAGGAGGGGGTCTGTCTCTGAATTGCCTTTCCTGAGGTTTCTCCCTAACAAGGGTTTTATTTTGGGAGTTTCTTCTTGGGGGGCTGTTAATAAACCCGCTGCGGCCCTCCTTGTGTGATGTTGTTTATCGCTCCGTGTCTCTTCTATCGCGACATTCCCATCTGCCAAGCTGGTTAGACGTTTTTATATAGTGCCCTGTCCATCTCCCTCTGTTGTTTATATAGTGCCCACCTAGTAGTGTTGTCACATAAGTCACTGTTATATAGCGCCTTTCTCTATCTATCTGTCTGTAATGATGTGTGCCCAGCGCCACAAAACAGGCTCACAAAGGAGCCCCGGGGCTTTGAAGGTCCCAAATATTCAGTTGGCGAGAAGAAATCTCAATATTTATGAAACAGGAAAACCAAAAAGGGCCCAGTTAAGAGCAGAATCAGTAACAGGACCCCAAAACGACAGTGGGGCGATGCCAGTGTAATCACGAATGACAGTCCCAAGCAGGTGTAGTGCCAATGCGTCTCTTTTAGATACCCGTGGGGCGGGACCTCTGGCGGCATCAGGTGGCCCTGCCCTCCCAGGCTCCACACGCACGACAAGAGTAACGAGAAGGCTGCTGGCTGCGATCCGCGTTCACGAGTCCCGTTTGGCACGTCGGGTGGGCAGCCGGTCCTGAACGCCAAGGGGTCTACAAGGTCAAAGCGGGTGGCAGCTTATCCAAGTGGACTGTGGCTTAGTGGCATTGGGTTTGGCCCCTGGGCTGGAAGTGACGTCTAGTAGGACGTGTCACCGGGTTTGCTGTCCTCTGTCAGCCCACCCACACAGGTCATCCTCGGTGGGCTCCTGGGATGTGAACGCCCAGCCTTTTGGTCTAAAGCTTGGGTTCAAGTCAGGTTGTCACTTTTGTCCGGGTTTGTGGTTGGTGGGCTTGTTGTTTATGGATGCGGCTCATGCCAAGTCATCATTGGCACTTGTCAGCTGAGAGGCCTGCACTTTGGCATGTGAGCCGCTGGCCCTTTACTGTCCTTTTCACTCTCCTTGTATGTGCCAGGCTGCTTTTCCCCCATTCTCAGTGACCGAGTTGCCCACATGGTGCCAGTGGCAGCAGATGTCATGATGGGGTTTAGTTGGCTCCTGGACATCCTGATGCATTGAAAGCCCCCATCACAGCCAGCCGGTCTGCCTTGTCATAAAGTGACTGATGGGCATGACAGCCACTTGTATTGTTGGTGTCACCCGGACCACAGGGGCAGCACTTTCATTAGCACCTTAGGGCGCTGGACACAGAGGTGGTCCTCAGGAAAGCTGACTCGGCAGAATGGACTCCACCTAGTGGACACTGAGGGGGGTTTAGGAAGGGGGCGGCCACTGACGAGCCCCTTCTGAGAGCCCAGATGTGAATGACCCAACTCGAGCGGGGGCGGTGGCCCAAGTATTCACGTCAATGAATGAAACTCTAAGAGGGTCTCGAGCAGCCGGGGCCAAAACACCTACAGCCGGCCTGGCACTCGCTCTGTCGAGCCATTGTGTCGTCGCCCTCAGCCGGCCGGGAGAACAACGGACACTTTCTTGTCCCCGCAGCGGGCCGACTGGCATTTGAGGGGCCTCGTCTTATTGTGTGCTGCCAGTGTAGAGCAGCAGCTGCTGCCCGTTTTGCTCATCTTGCATTTTGAGACGTGAGCTGTTGCCTTACGGGTGTCTGTGAGGAAAGGAGGCACGGTGTCCGTGAGCCAACTGTGCCCGGGGCAAGACCTGCGCCATTCTGGGGAATTTACCACTTGGCACGGGAAGATCACAAGCAACACGAGGAGGGCATCAGGTGAGCCGAGTGGAGCAGGTTTGAGTTCAGAGAGTGGCAGGGTGTGGCACAGGGGTGAAGGGCAAGGAAGAATGGCACTGTGCTTATGACAAAGTGATGGCTGCTACTACTGTGAGGTGGATGGAAAAATACGAAAAGGGAAATAGGAAAGGCGCTATATAATAGTAAATGAGCTTCAGAATAGCGGCGTGTCGCAGTGTGGGCACCGAGAGTACTGGACTGTGAACGCGGGGCAAGACCTCTGTGTCTATTGTAGAGTGCCTTGGGGTCTCTTTACTGTATAGTGCCTTTCATACCTATAATGCAGCGCCTTGGGGGTCTCTCTATTATATAATGCAGCGCCTTGGGGGTCTCTCTATTATATAGTGCCTTTCATTTCTGTGTATGCAGCTATGCGCACATGCCGGTAAGGATTTCAGTGTCGATAGAAAAATAAGAGCACAATCAAATAGGTGACAGGCGCTATATACTGTAATAGATACGGATGGCACGGTCGTCATTCATAACTGATGAAGAGGAAAGACACCATATCAGAGGTGGCTCAGTGTAAGAGACGGAAAAATGTGAATACTATGAAATAAATGTGAGAGTTGCTATGAAAGGCACGACAGTAATGACCTACAGATGAGCAGGGAAGGCACTGTATAATACAAAATATGAAAAGCACTGTCCTGGATGTGAAAGGCGCTATATTAACGATAGGCAGGCACTTAGCATTGATCACGATGACTATAAAGAGATGTGAAAGGCGCTATATAATGGATCTGTGTGTGTGTTAGTGATTGATAAACATGAAGAGCGCTATATAAGAAATACAAAGGGCACCACAACATCATAATACGACATGAACTGGATGTCCGCTCCCATTTCTTGTGGTGACGTGTCACATGAAGGCCGGCCACTGTGTCCCTAAAGACTCGCTGACCTTCAGTTGATCAAAAGCCCAGCAATCCCCACAACATGTTGGCCACGGCTGGTGGGCCCGTTGATGTTGGAGTCCATCTTGGACTGGAGTCTCCATGCTGTGCACATAAATGGGTGACAGTTTGGTGCAGCACTTGTCACGGTCGTGTGGCAGGCAGCACGTCTGGGCAGTCGACTTTGGCACTGAGGACTGGGGGGTTTTGTAAAGGGTCTGAGAACCCAAAATGCACGCTTGGTGCCATCTGCGTGGACTTGGCATGTCCTCCCCACTGCGAGGTGTGCCATCTGCTCATGGGCCACTCTGACTTGTGTTTTCGTCATACGGGTCACCAGAGCCTGCCGTGGCGTGAGTCCTTCAGAGCGACGAGTCCACATGAGTGTGTGAGCTTCGGTGCCCACTTTCTTCCAGGGGGGTTCTTTTTTTGGCATTGACTCGGACTTTGTGGTCCGCCCCTCTGCTTTGGTAGCTCGATCCCCCCATTTAGACCCTCGCCTGGTTGACGCCCTTCATCCCTCACTGTCTCAGCCTGGCACCTCATTACACCAGTGTGGGCTTTGGGCACACGTGGCCTTGGACTTGAAAGTGCCGATTGAGCCACTCACTGGCCGCTGGCGTCATGATGGCATCGCCGAGTCCCCTCAGTTGTTTGTTGGCATTGGGTGGGGTTGGGGGCCTTTATTTCTTACTTGTGGTCTTCATGACATCAAACGCTGGAGGGAAGTGGAGTTCCTGACGACCCGCCTGGTCACCGTTATCAGAATGGCCCCCTCTGTAAAGCTTCCTGTCAGGTGGTCCGGGGTGTTGGTTGGCAGCCTGGCTGGACGTTTTTATGTCATACCGCGGATTACGGGTTTGTGTGAAGTGGCGAGAAGACAGCTGAGAGGGGCCTTGGGCTGGTGGTCTTGGATCCGATGACCGAGTGCCCCTCAAGGCCTAGTGTGTCCCTGTCACTCTGCTCTCCTTGACAAAGACTGACGCGTGACGTTTGACGCTTTGCAGGTCTCTCTCTCTTCTGGGGGCTTGAAGCTTTCTTCCTTCTTCTTGTTCTTCTTCATCATCTCCTTCTCCTCCTCCTCTTTTTCGGCTGTCACTGACACTTGGCGGAGTCACAGTAAGCCCCTCTGCATGTCCTGAGCATGTAACCCCCGGTCACTGCCTTGTTTCATTTCCTTCAGCCCACCATGGCTGCCTGTTGGTCACCCGACTGCACGTTTGTGTTTCCCTGACGTCTGCATGGCCTGCTTGAATGCCGTGACCTGTCCAGTCATGGGGGTCCGACGCTGGCGTTGCCGGTGTGACGTGGTGAGCTCAGCCTTCCCTTTGTGGAAATCTGCTCAAGGTCGGTTTGTGCAGGCGTCTTGCGAAGGCCCTGAGAGCCGTGCCACACACAAAACCAGAGTGTTGATGTACAGTGCTGTGCAAAAGTATGTGCCCCCCGAATGGCTTCAGGTCTCTAAACAGAAAGTAAAATTTGATAAAGAGAATCGGAGGACACATGGAACGGCGTTTCTAAATTAGCGTATTTAAGTCACAAGGTTATCCGATGGCTGCACTGCCCGTCTGAGAAGGTAATTGCCCCCTTAGTTACCCCCTCAAACTCGGCTGGCTGTTAATCTAAACCTCACCGTAAGGTGACGGCCACCATGACAGCAACACGACGAGATTCAGATGAGTTGTTAAAACTGACCAATCGGGAAAGGGTGGCAAAGCTGATTCTGAGGCACCATGTCAAATGAAGGACCACCCAAAATGATGCCAAGGACACAGCAGTGACTCCTTTGTGAAGTTCCAGTGGATCTCAGAAGGACATCCAAAGAACTGGGAGAGGAGCAGTGTGGGTGGAAAGCCCTCAGCCATCAAGAGGAACATCAATGGACTGAAACCCCTGATGATGATGATGATGAGCCAAAGACCGAGCTCTGGATGGCACGAGGCAGACCTGCAGTAAGACGAGGGGTGGCTGGTGTGATGGAGCAGAGGCAGGAATTGACCACCGGTGCCTTTAGGAGAAGGTCTGCTCATCTGTGTGTGACCTGACGCTGCAGGTCAATGGGCCAAACCACAAAAGCAAGTTGACAGGTTTTAGGGTCCTGACTTGACCCCCGTAGAGTAACCGACATGCCAAACTGACCAGCGTGTCTGAAGTAAAGCCGCAACGTCAGAGGACAGGAGCTGTTGAGGTGTGATGACCGCTGCTAAAGGATATCAGCCAGGGGGGCTCTTACTTTTTCACAGCCCCGTCCTCACTTTACGCCTGCTGCTAAGGCACACTGAAAGTCACGACTGCAAACTGAATGGAAGTCCCTTTGTGGCCATCGTGACATGTGTGCTGGCGTCTTAGTGGCCGAGGCTGTCCCAAGGTGCCACTGGACACTCGTTCACTTCTGTCCGGCCAGTGCCCCCTGTGCCCTGCTCCTTCTGGTCATGTCACGGTGCCATTCATGAGGTCATTACGTTTGGACTCTGTTGTCACACTGAGGTCCCTTGTCACATCTTCATTTCCCAACACGTTTCATGTCCAGATGTTGACCACCCTGCTGATCTGCCTGTTGGTGCCCACAATGCGTTGCGCCAGAGCTCATGGGTGACACCCTCACATAGTTGGCAGGACGCATGTCTGAATGTGTCCGAGGAGCCGGACTGCTACTGGTTCTGTGCCCACCTCACTGTGTGACCTTCCTGCCACTGGTCACATGTGCAGCTCCGATTCCCAGTGACACTCTTCCGGCATGTTCCCCCCCCCCCAAATCGTGTCCTATACTGCATAAGAGTGCCCCCTTTTTGCTCCCACCTGCACGTGGGTGGCTCTTCGTGTTTGTCGCCCGATCTCACTTGGTGGCCATGACTGTGTTTGCCTAAATCAGAGCCCCCCTCCCCCCCGTTCTCGTTTGGCTTTGCCCCCCAGTTGTCCACATGGGTTGTTTGTGGTGTGCCCACTTGGCTCCCTTGATGGCTGACCATCTTCTCTTTCTGTTTTAGGCTCTCGGAGGAGTCGTCCAGGGCACGGCCCCCTCAAGACAAGCAGCTCGCCGCAGAGGGCAGACACAAACCATCTCAGCCGGAGCCGCCGCTTTGGGGTCTGCCAGACAACAGGGGGCGCTCTGTCACCCTGCCTAATGACTACAGATACAAGGAGGGCGACGAGGCGGCGGCCCGAGCTCGCATCGCAGAACCCCCACCGCTTGCGCCCCCACTGATCGACAGTGGGGCTGGCACACTCCCGGAGACCCCGGCTTTGGGTGTAAAGCAGAAGAAAAAGGGGGCCGCACCACAGAGACCTCCACCGCCCAAACTCGACAAGTACAAGCGGCAAGATTGCGGCTCCTCGACAACCGACTGCCAAGAGAGCGGTGGGGCGTGCCAGTCCAGTACCCCCAGCTCGGACGCCCTTGCTGCAGCCCTGTCCAGAGTGTCTCTAGGAGATGTGAAGAGCGACGAGGGCAAGCAGGACGCCAACGAGAAGGGGCTGCCCGCCAACGCCACCCGGTGCCATCTTCATCTCAAGTCATCCATGGAGGCGTCGCGGTCCCCCTCACCGCAGTTCTCTCCACAGAGGCTCACGGATAAGCCCCCCGTCTCAGTGAACGAGGAGGCTCCATCGAGGTAACGAACGTGCTTGTGGTGGGCGAGCTAATGGGGCAGCAGTGGGAGACAGAAAGGGATGTTAGGAAGTGTGTGCCCATCGAAGCCAGGCGGGCACAGGCAGCAGACAGACACGTGATACCCGTCAATATTTGCACATTTATTAGAATTTGAATTGCGAGTTGTTTGATATCTGGGACTGGCCCTGGCATCCTCCCAAAAGAACAATGGGCAGGGCAGCATCTGACAAGCTTCAGCTTATATAGCGCCCCGCCTACTGGCCGCCTTCACAAGTTAAGGGGGGGTCTGTGTAGAGGAGCCGCCCTGCCACCTGTCATGCCCCATGTGCGTATGGTGGTGGGTGGGCGGCAGCCTGGAATTGATTTTGGGCGATGACAAAGTCCGTGGATGGCAAGGTGAGGATGACAGGACTCTGAATCAGGGGTCTTGTTATGTAGCGCCCTGCCTACTGACTGCCATCCTGAAGTAAACTACATGGAAAGAAGCAGCTGTGTGGCCTGCTGATGAAGGGGGTGAACGGCAAGCCCCCCCCACTGATGCCCTGCCTGGCTTAGCTTTGCTTGTGGTCAGCACTTTAAAGTGCCTGCTGGTGGTCAGGGGCATAGCCAGGAATCAATTCAGTATTTACAGGGGGTGGGGGGTTCAAATGGCAAACTTGAATCCCCCCTCAGCTATGCCAGAGGTGGTGGGTGACATGTAATGTGAAGGACACTGCTGATTGCACACTGATACCAATAAAGTGGCTCATTGTGGTGCCAGGGTGGATACAGGGAAGGATGAATCTGGGTAGCCAATGTGGGTTTCCATTATGGGCATTAAGTACTAATCATTTGCCAGTTCAGAATGGGGTCCCACTCAATCATGCCAGTCAATCTTTGGGGCTTGATTATAAGGACAGGCAGGCAGAGAGAGAGCTGGTAGCCTTACCCTGGCAGTGATGGGCACCTATGGCGTAAGCAGTCTGCTAAGTTCCCCTTTAAAGACTTACGGGGCTTTCAGTGCGCCAGGAAGAGTGGGTATGAAGGACTGGCATCTGATATTGGGACATTAAGACAGGATAGGCTTGTTAAGCTGCGGTGCGACGTGAAAGACATTTACTTATTTGACTGATGCCGTCCCCCAAGGCGACTGGCATGCTTTGGCATACATCTGGGGTTGGGGTTTGGCGACTTTTGTTTTTGGAGCCACCGCCAAGTGAAGTGACCTGCTCAGGGTCACACAGTGTTAGTAGCAGAATTTGATCTCACAACCATTATGCCACACTGCCTGTGGCAGGCCAAACGGCTGGCAGCCTCCAGGAATCAAGTTTGTGGGTACTGCTGGTCAGCCCACACCGCTATAATTTGGGTGGTCAGCAGCTGTCTGGCCCAAGTGAGCTTGTGCTGCACCCCGATTCTATAATGAGCCCCCACTTCATGTCTGCCATAAACTGAAGTCGATAATAGCGGGGACAGTAGGTGGCGCCAGAGAACACACTTGGCTTCTAACACTGAGCCCGACAAAGGGTTGGGGTGACAGGACCAAGCGCCACCTGCTGGGCACACAGTAAATCTGAAGTGTGATGCTTGAGTTGGTGTCTTCCTGATATAGCTGCCCATTGGAGTCGGGCACTGCAGGAGAGCCCGGCACGACTGGCTTATGTCCTGATTATTTCACTTGTCCTCAATATGGCGACTGGTAGGCGGCACTGAGTAGCTGGCCTATGGTGACTTTCACAGGTCGCTCATTATGTGTTGGTAGTTGGCTTTGGATTTGCTGTCATGGGTTGTGTGGCATCTTGATGGGCTGCCCCTCGTCCATGACTCATTGACCAGTGAGGTGGCCACAAGGCTCCTCGTCAGGCACTTGGTCCTTTTAAACCCTTCATGCCCTGCTTGGACCGGCCGAGTCTTTGGTGCCCAAGTTGTCTACAAGGCTGTGCCAGTGGGTTGTGAACGTCCATCGTTCACGTAAATCCTGATGATTCTTTACTCCAGTAGATACCACGAGACACGAGGGGGGTGAGTGCTGGCCTATGGACCCCTGGTGTAGAGTTCAGGGGGCACCAACGATGCTGCACTTTTTATTGTGTTTACTCGTATTTTTATTTTTCAGTTTTAAGTGGGCGTCAAAACTGATGGGCCAAGATGGTTGTGCTTTGCAGTGAGTGAGATGGCACGGTGGGATCAGTGGGCTCAGTTGATTTAATGTTGATTGATTTCATCCCAAACTAACAGGATTGAAAAGGTGATGGACAACAACACCACCGTCAAGATGGTGCCAATCAAGATCGTTCACTCCGAAAGCCACTCCGAGAAGGAGAGCCGGCCGTACCTCGTCCAGAGGCCCGAGCCCACCTCAGTGCCAGGAGACAACGACAAAGACCAGATCAAGACGCTGACCTCCATGGAGCAGTCGTACTCGCGCTTCTGTGCCTACACGAGGCAGGGCGCCGACCAGGAGCAGCGGGCACAAGACGACGAGCCCAGAAGGAGGGCTGAGCACCCGAGTGACGCCAGGACGGCGGACGACTTGAAGACGGAGGAGCTCGCCAGGGAGATTGTGGGGAAGGACAAGTCGCTGGCTGACATTTTAGACCCCAACACGAAAATGAAGACCACGATGGACCTGATGGAAGGCATCTTCCCCAAAGACGAGCAGCTGCTGGAAGAGGCCCAGCAACGCCGAAGGGTCCCCCCGAAGCCGCAGTCCCCGAAGCCTTCAGAGAGGTGGGCCTTGTTGTCACTGTCATTCTTGTTTGTCCGGTTATCCCTCCCGAGTCGGGGTGGGAGCTGTGCCTTCTGGGTGGGCTTTGCACTCCTGCACTGATGGCCGAGCTGAGCGCCGCAGTCACGTGGCATTCATTTTTTTAGTTCCATTTATGTTCAGGTAGTGGACCACCACGGACCCACAGCTACAAACCGTGGGACATTTCTGTTTACTCACTTAGCAGACGCTTTGATCCAAAGCGACTTACAAAGGAGGTCAACATAATGGAGTAAACATCAGTCGGTGGGAGGGGGGACTGTTGGGGAACAAGTGTGACAGGACAAGGGGACAGAATTGTTTGTCACAAGTGAGCTCAGGAACAAAATGCCATCTTCCACCCAGATCCCCACCCAGTAACCCTGTGGTTATGGGATTCCAGCCTGAGGAGACCACCCCTGAACCCCCAATGACTTTGGGCTCATTTTAGGCTGCACAGTGTTGAGATAAAAAATCGACAGCCACGTCCTGCGAAACAACAGAAGGCTGTCAGCTGCTGGCATGACTGCCATCTCCTGGTGCCACGGTGGACCTTACTGAGCCCTAACTCGACCCATACACTTTGTGGGCCTGTTACAGCACGCCAAGTCAACCAGCCAGCCACTCTGGA
The DNA here is from genome assembly GCA_026402145.1 of Polypterus bichir lapradei. Classification (NCBI taxonomy): domain Eukaryota; kingdom Metazoa; phylum Chordata; class Cladistia; order Polypteriformes; family Polypteridae; genus Polypterus; species Polypterus bichir. The sequence goes on along the minus strand of JANRMT010062834.1, from coordinate 65,326,520 downwards.
ATAAGGGTGGGCATAGATGGCAGCCTGGGCATGATGGTGGGCGATGCCACTTGGCTCTGCGGTGTGGAGTTGCTGCTCATCCTCATCTTCCCTCGTGAGGGCTTTGGTGCCCCTTTGTTTTTGTGGTGCCATATCAGGAGTAGGACGGGGGTCTCCATGTGCTCTCCCTTCTCTGTCCGTCCGTCCGTCCGTCTCCCACTAACGACCGGCGTCTGCTCCACACAGGAGATCTGAAGAGGCGTCTCCGTCTGCGGCCGCCCTGACGACAAGCTCCTCCTACTACAACACGTCCGCCCCCAAGGCGGAGCTCCTGATCAAGATGAAGGACATGCAGGAGCAGAACGAGGAGGAAGACTCTGAGGAAGAACTGGACCACGACCTGTCGGAGAAAAAGGTGAGCGATGCCGTGGTGGCTTCAAGTGACATCGGCTGCCAGCCACTGTCACTCCTAGCTGTCACCTGCCTTTGGATTGTCTAAAAGAAAGTCAGGTGGGCGTGGCGAGTGCCCCACATACAGAAACAGACACCCGGGGCAGCAGAACGCGCCCATGAAGCAGGTGGTCCGACACCCCGCCGCGCAGTCCGCCTTCACGTTCTCGACACGACAGCTCCAGCAAGGTAGAAAATTCAAGGGTAAGATAGGGGGGGGGGGGCGGGTGTATGGGCGTGAAGGTTAGCTGGTTTAGTGGGCTAGAATGTGGATGGACGAATGGGTTTAGTGACGGTCCGTTGTGGTGCTGATGGCATCTTTAAGGTTTACTTTGCAGCTGGCGATGTACCGCTGCCTGGGCACCAGTTGGAGTGGCAGTGCCCCCTGCTGGCCCCAATGAAAATAGAAAATGACATCCTTTTCCCTAAATGTTGAACTCGTCTGGCGAGTTGTGCATGAAGAAGCCCCCCCCCCCAGTGTTCTGTTATTTAGTAGTTGCCAGCTTTAATTGTCTCAAATTCACTTCATGTGGCATTTCACCGTTTACAAATCCAAAATGTAACAAAACACAACTTGAAATAAAGTGACGATGGCACCATGGAGTGAGTAAGGCACAAACCTGGCACAGATAAAGTGACGAGTGCCGAGTAAGGAGAAGAGAGGAGCACCTCAGTAGAGACTGGAAAGGCGCTATATAATAGGTACAGGAATGTCACATGCAGCAGTAGCTCCACAGTAGCATAGCCACACACACACACACACTTGTGATGGCACCAGAGGACACCGATGTGTGGCACCTTGAATTTCACTGAACTCTGTGACAATAAGGACACCGTAAGCCTCTGAATTAAGAAAACAAACATCACAATGTTGGTGACACAAAAGTCCTGCTGTCCTTCACTTTGTCTGTGTGTTATATAGCGCCTTTACATTAACCTAAACTGCGTTTGCTGCGTATTATATAGCACCTTACCCATTTGCCAGTCTGCCATATTGTGCGTTCACATCTATTTATTATATAGCGCCTTTCACCCATAGCCTCTGTCTACCAGTCTGCCTGTGTTTATATAGCGCCTTTCACGTCTGCCGCCTGTTGTTTGGCACCTTTAAGTCTTTCTGGTGTGCCTTTCGTACCCGTTTGTCTGTCTGCGGTGCGTTGCCCCTCCCATCTATGTATTATATAGCGCCTTCGTATTCGTTTAGCGTTTACTTCCTAGCCTTTGCTTTACATTAATGTATGTATCTGTCTGTTATATAGCGCCTTTCATCCACAGGTAGCTGTCTGTCTGTAGCACGTTTCCTGTCCATCCGTCCATCCATCATGAGGGCGCCAGCTGGTGTGAGTCAGAACCACAAGATGGCCATTTTGGGAGCCGACAAGTCAGATGTGCCCGATTGGTTGACTGTTGGCAACGCTGTCGTCCTCGTCACCCTCACTCATGTCACAGTGCGACCCATCCAGTCACGAGTAACGCGCCTCATTTGTCTTCCACAGCATGAGCTGATCGACAGCATCTCCAAGAAGCTGCAGGTCCTGCGGGATGCCCGCGAGAGCCTCCAGGAGGACATTCAGGCCAACAACGAGCTGGGCGAGGAGGTGGAGGCGAAGGTCAAGCAGGTGTGCAAGGCCAACGAGTTTGACAAGTTCAGGATGTTCATCGGAGACCTGGACAAGGTGGTCAGCCTGCTGCTGTCTCTGTCGGGCCGGCTGGCCAGGGTGGAGAACGCCTTGAACAACCTGGACGAGGCGGCATCGGCCGAGGAGAAGGTGAGTCGCCCTCGGGTCGGTTTGGCATGCTAGGAGATTTGTCACCTCAGCTGCGTCCCTGTGGACCCTGTGGTGTTTTCAGTGGCATAGGCGGTGTTGCGGACTCATCTGTTGTTCTCTGTCGCCCCCTGGTGGTCCTCACACTCTGTCACCTTGACTTGCCATTTTTAGGAGGCTTCGTGCAGCTTTTCCACCAGAGATTCTGTGCCATCCCTGATGTAACCCTGTTGATGTCCACAGGGAAGGACAAGCGGAGCAGGTGGCCTAATTAGGCGTCGCCCGCGGTGGCACACTCCAAACGCTCGATGTTTGTCTCTCCACGCCTCGTCATTAATGTGAGCCTCCTGGAGCAGCTGGCGAGGGACACACAGACTTGACCGTACTGTCACACTGCAGGGGTCTCAGAGTGGACGAGTGACGTCTGCCAATGCACCGCTCTTTTCTATGTTCTGATTGGCTGTTGGGTTTTGTGTCTCCCAAGTACTAGTTGGAGGGAATGAGGCCATTTGTGCCCACTGTCACTTGCAGAGGGACAGGCCTAACATTTGAGGATTCTGTGTGACTTCTGTGGTCCTCGGTGATAACGTCCACCGCCAGGGCTGCTGCTTGAGCCTGAGCTGCTCAGTATGTGTGCCCTTTGTGAATTTCGGAGTCCGCGAGTAAGGGACAGCACTGCGCCATCGTTGTCACACGGTGGGCATATTCAAACTGTCTAGAAGGAGTCAATGCCACCGCTGTCACCTATGCTCCCTTTTAAGGTCTGCACAAAGTTCAGAATGTCTTGTAGGGGCAGTGGCACTCCTGGTGTGCCATCAGAGCGCCATGGCATGTGAGTGTCACCCCTGCAAGTGGACAGGGACGAGCCAGAAACAAGTCGAGTCCTTGACAGGCAGTGGAGAATCACCACCCAGCATGGTGGGCATGCACTCGCTTCCTTTCAAGATGGTCACAAATGCACATGTGACATCTACGGGATCTTCTAGGGTGACGCTCAGTTTATTAAAATGTGCCGAGTGTCCTGAGGGTCAATGAAAGGACTAGATGGTGGCCGTCCCTCGTTTGTCTCGCTGTCTTCTTCACTCTCCGTCTTCATGCGATCCCCTTTCACGGGGTCTGCTCAGCTGAGCTGCTGTGAGTCGGGGGGGACATGGCACGTCGTTATGGCACAGCCTCGCCATCCCAAGAGCCACCAGGACTGAGTGCACTTGACATGTTCATCCAGCTGCACGCGTTTGTGACAAAACAAAATGTGACACAAGTAGAAACAGTAGGCCGGCATGGGGGGGGGCAGGCAGCGCAGTCCAGCCATGGCAGGTTTGATATGGGCACCTCTAGCTCTGGCACCTCCACACATGTGCACCACCATGAACTTGAGGGGGGCCGTCAGCAGGCAGGTGGCCAGTTTGTGAGGAGTCTGCTGGCCCAAGTCACGTGATGTGGTGAGCACAGACTGGCGTGTCATGGCAGGTTTGGCACACTGCTGGACCTTATAAGATGGCGGCTTTCAGAGCCGATTTGTCACTTCACTGCACACTGGGACCCCTTGAGGTCAAATCCTGAGATGCGGGCTGGTGGCTCGGTCCACACAGGTGAACGTGGTGGACATGCTTTGCCAGCGGACCCCCTGAGGTGGGCGTAGTTGTTGTTTTGCTCCATCTTGGAGAGTCAGAAATGAGGCCAACATCTTGGGCAGGTTTCAAAATGGCACAGAAATGTGAGCGGCGGTGCAGCCTGGCAGACATCGACCCCATCAGTCCAAGTGTGGCATTCTGGGATTGAAGAGAAGCACAGCACAGGGTCTTGGGGTGTCGAGGGCTGGAGGAGGGTGGATGACTTCTTAGATGGGGTCCCAAACTCATTGAACTCGTCACCCCAGTCTGGGCCCACCAAGCGCTCACGTTGTCCTGTGCCGCCACCGCCATCTTCAGTCCCCACTTCTTTTGGGGCTGCTTGTCTTCAGCCCGGTCAGGTTTTGGACCACCGATTGAGCAGCCAGGGAAGGTATTGGGGGGCTTCACAAAGGCAGTTCTTCGACCATTCAGCCGTTTTTGTAGTAAATGCTGAAGGTCCGCACTCCACACGTGTGACCCTTTGTTTTGTTTAACGCCAGTGAGCTCAGGGTGAGAGCCACACCGGTAGCAGTTGTGTCACTGGGCTGCAGTGTTGTGACCCCGTCACGTGCAGGCCATCCTTCTCATTGTTTTTGTGGGTGACCTTTGACTGCAAAAGGGTGGAAGGAGCGACCCACCAGCTCTCTGGCACACACACTGACGCCCCCTTTATATTCACACAAATGCTGCCACCGAGTGGCCTCACAGACACGTCCCCCGGGTGACGGTGCCACCGAGTGGCCTCGCAGGCGTGTCTCCGGGTGACGGTGCCACCGAGTGGCCTCGCAGGCGTGTCTCCGGGTGACGGTGCCACCGAGTGGCCTCACAGACACGTCCCCGGGTGACGGTGCCACCAAGTGGCCTCACAGGCGTGTCCCCGGGTGACGGTGCCACCGAGTGGCACGGGGTGGACCCTCAGGCACTGCCATCTTCTCACCTGTCCCCTTGTGTCTCCCACAGCGCACCCTGATCGAGAAGCGGAAGCTGCTCATCACCCAGCACGAGGACGCCAAGGAGCTGAAGGAGAACCTGGACCGGCGGGAGCGCGCCGTCTACGACATCCTTGGCAGCCACCTGAGCGAGGAGGACCTGGCGGACTACGAGCACTTCGTCAAGATGAAGTCGGCCCTCATCATCGAGCAGCGCAAGCTGGAGGACAAGATCAAGCTGGGGGACGAGCAGCTCAAGTGTCTGACGGAGAGCCTGACCTCCGAGGCCAGGATGAAGGGGCTGGCGGCCTTTTGAAAAGGGGCAGGCTTGGCAGGGCGCCCCGGAGCCTCCCGCACGTTGGGGTGGCACTCAAGGCCAGTGGGCGCCGCCGCCGCTAGTAATTTATTGTAGAAGTTGAGGGTGAGGCTCGCTGCCCCCCCCCCTCCCGGCCCCCCTCCACGCCCTCTCATTTCAATGCCGGCGTCGTCACAGGCCGGAGGACGGGAGTGACTCGGGAGCGGCTCCAGAAGTGTCCCCTCCGCCTGACGGGCCCCCGTGATTTGGACTGCACTTTAGCAGATGTCCTCTCCCCCCCCCCCCCCCCACCACTGCCATTACCTTTTTCTTGTTTGTATAACGGGGGACGCAGCCTGACCGCTTACTCCCTGTCGTTTGGGTCAGCTGGGCGCTGTGAGCGAGCGCAGCCGCACGTGGGACCCCCGAGGACCTGCACATTTCAAAAGGACGAGGCTTCTTTAGGGTTACTAGCAACATGAAGATTTTTTTTCTAAGTTGTTCTATTTAACTGAACAAAAAGTTCATTCTGTGTGTCTTGAGGGTCCCAGTGGTCCCATCTCAGCCTGGACGCCCACTGGGCTGCTCTGCTGTCTCTCTGAAGCACCTTTTATCAAATCTGAAACCAAACCAAGCAGCTGGCGCGTGCCAGGAGCTGCGTGTCACCTCGTTGTCCCCCGGTGGGTCACAGTGGGCCGCCCGCTCCCCCCCCCCGTTTGCATTTCCTTGTTAAGTCGATTTCATCTCCGCTGTGCTGCTTTGTTTGGGTTCAATAAAGAGTCGGGTTGATTGTGTCCAAGGGCCACCGAGTCTTTGTTGACCACAAGAAAGGTGACAAATGACAGGACCCCATGCTTGTTTAGCTAAGCTGTCCCCGTTGTCACACGTGTGTCGCTAGGGGTCACCGTCATCACTCTGGGACGAGGGGTGGGAGGGGCACTCGCCGGAACTCTGTCTCTCCCTCGCCACCCAGTGAAAGAACCTTCCCGGTGGCAGTGCCCAGAGCTGGTTCAGGCTGAATGAAGCCAGGTGATCCTCGGAGGGTGGCGTGTGACTTTGAACCTGGAGCCTGACTTGGCATGAGCTCTGTCAAGACACCGTGCCAGGGGGTGAGCTCGTCTTGTTGGACTCGTATGGCATCTTTGAACTCCCATCCTGTCCTGCCCCCCGTGTCACACGGTGACTCCTTCACATCCTCCCTGAAGGCTCCCCCGACTTCACTCCTCAATGCACTTCCCAGAGTCTCCACTAGGGGTCCTCGGGGCGACGTTTAGTTAACCGAGTTCTACTGGAGGGGCACACTTGATGACATCGAGGGGACCTCCATGAGGTGGCCACACCATCTCCTCTGCTGTCCCATGATGCACAGCTTCAAGTGCTGCGCCAACTCTGAGCGAGGGGACCAAAGGTTCTCATTTGAGGGGGAAAACATGCAAACACCCACAGTCACCTGGTAATGTGCCACCCTAATGAACCTCATGCAGTGACACGGGCGGGTGGTCCTGCCAGCTGAGATCTCCAGGAGTTAAGTGGTCAATGGAGGGTAGCTGGTCATCGGCCACCACCCCAGGATTGACAGGCGTTGGTGACAGTGAGCCTTACGTCACAGAGTTGGCATGAAGAGGACTTTGGTGGGCACCTCGTCCGGTCCACTGCCAATCCAACAGTAACTGCAGCCCAAGACGACCATTCAAATCACGGGGGTGAAAGGCAGACATGGCCAAATGACACTCGGGGTCATGTTCTGGCCTCTCGTGATGAAATGGGGGCAAACCACGGCCACCTGCCAGGACCACCCTGCTCTGAGCGACTCCAAGCACTTCAGTACCTCACCTGCCATGACAGAAATGCGGTGGCCGGTCCAGGCTGGCCGTCGTGTCTAGACTGAGGGGATGACTGCAAACCCCCCGTCCCACCAGTGACCCCAACTGGGTGACATCAGTAATGCGGAGATGGCCGGCAGCAGAGCTCTGCCCCTCCAGAGTGGGCGCCTGTGACGTTCACTGTGAAAAGCCCAATAGGAAATGTGTTTGTCCGCCACTACCCCCTCTGGCCACTTGGTGGCGCCACACCCCGTCACTTGTTACTCTGCCAGCAACTTGAAGCTCGTGGAGCCGACATGGCGTGACGGGGGGGGGGGGGGGCGTTTTGTCACAGGTAAGGAAGAATGGGACCAGGACAGTGGGGATGTGCCACACCTGTTTATGACCACCCAGATGATGAGGGGTCTCTCTGAGCCTTTCATTACGTAGTGCAGGCAGTAGGGGGTGGTGGGCAAGGCTTTGGGGTTCGGGGTTCAAATGCCACAGCTGACACCGTGTGACCACAAGTGAGTCACGTCACCTGCCTGAGCTCCGACTGGGGGGAAAAAAAAGAAATGTCACCGACTTTGTCACAAACGCTGGATAAAAGTGTCACAAAAAAGTGATGATTGTGGTGTATTTGATGCCAGGCGGTGGTGGTGTTGTTTATAGCGCCTTTCACCTCTGCCTGTCTGCGTCTGCCGTCCATCTCTTTACCTTTATAGCGCCTTTCATTTCTGTCCCTTCATGTCTGTCAGGTGTTCTACAGAGCACCGATGATGGCGCTGGCACCTTTCACATGTACCCGTCTGGCTGTATCTTGGGCTGCTTATCTTTTATAGCGCCTTTCCCTTTTAGTGCTACCATATTTGGTGACGTTATTCATATAGCGCCTCTCCCTCCTGTCTGCGAATGTGAACGGTGATGTCACGAGCTTTGGGGACCCCTCACAATCTCCCCTATTTTCATGGCTTGGTGGTCTCCTCACAGAACCCCTTCAGCTTCTTCTCCACGCGGAGCGCCGCACTGTGTGTGTGTTCAGATGTCACATAAGCCATTGTGTCGTGTCATGTGGCGTCGTGTCGCGTCTTCTGCTCTCCATCGTGGTCACCGCCCGCCTGGTTTTCCAATTCTCTTCACTTCTCGATGTTCACTCGTGACGCGCTTTGTGTAGCCTGGTGACTTTCTAAAGTGACGAGTGACCAAACCCTGCATTGCTGGTGTCATCACTACGGTGGCAGCACCTGCACCCCCACCCGTACCTATACCCAGGTGCCAACCAGAAGAGAGAGTGCTGCAGTCGGAGCTGTAGAGGAGCAGAGGCGGTGCAGTCAGGTGCCGCAGCAGTCCGCTCATACGGCCATAAAGAGGAGCTCAACGCGTTTACAAAGCACAAGAAGCGACCACCGGCTTTGACTGACGGCGGCCGATGAGGGGCGTCTTTTAATGGCGTCAGACCTCCATACGTGACCTCAGTGCCACCGCTCACTGAGACCTGCCCCCCCACCACCCCCCAAACTATCAGAGGGGACCACCCGTACACCTCGCCCACTGCGTGGACCTGTACACATAAATGGGGGTTCTGAAGACCCCGGGCTGCTCATCTCATCCTGTGCTCACTGACTGCCTGAGGGTCCCGGGGGGTCACCTCACACTCTTGTCTCGTGGTTTTGTGCCGTTTGTCTGGTTGGTTTCCCTTCGTCTCGTATTTAAACTCCTGGGGGTCCCAGACTTTGCAGGGTCACCGTGTCTTTTATTCGTTGTGACACTGCTAAGTGACTTTTTTTTTTTCTTTTTGTCACACGTTGCTGGACTTCATTTCAGTTGCTTCCGGTGTCCGTCAGTCTGTCTGTCTGCTCCTTATGGAAGTGGTGAAAGGCGCTATATAAAATACACAGAACTGAATACAGCGCCCTTCACGTCCGTCGATGTGCTCGCCCTTTATTTAGTGCCTGGCGGTTTGACCCCCTCAGCCTGCAGTGCCACTGCTGGAGCAGACGTCACTAAAGGCCTTTGAAAGGCGCCATAAAGCGGCGGGTCCCGCTCATTGATGGACTGGTATGGGCCGCTTTGCAGCCGATGCATTTCATCCTAAGTCCCCAGGGGGGTGGCAGCGAGCCCCTCACCGTCAGGCAGCCACTCAAAACTCCAGAAATTCAAGCAAAACAACACCCGCGAGTGGCACCTGAGGAACTGGCACACTGAGGCGAGCACAGTCCATCCCACTGGTCACCGCTGAGACGGCTGGAGCCCACCTGATCAGCAAAGGTGGCCATGGGGGCCAAGGGACCCCCTGCGGGACTTCAAATTCTCAGAGTGCAGCGGGGTCCACAGCTCTGGGGTGACAGTTTGGAAGAACGGAGATGACCACCCATTGTGGGAGAGGTGACCAGGAACCCGTGTGGAGGAGGGAGAAACTTCCCGAAGGGCGACCATCACTGGCACACTCCACTGGTGTGGGCTCCCTGGCACAGCGGCCAAGCAGGAGCTTCTCCTCAGGGCCAGGCACACGGGAGCCCACTTGGAGTTCACAAGATGGCACTTAATGGACTGGTCTGAGGAAGCCAACATTGAGCTGTTTGGCCTCAATTCTAAGTGTCACCAGGAGGAAACCTGGCACCGCTTGTCATGCCAGTCCAACCGTGGAGCGTGGTGGTGACAGCGTCAGGGACAGGGTGACAAGACAGGGCTGAGGGACAGCTGAGTGGAGCAAATCCAGAGATGTCCTTACTGAAAATCTGACTGGCTGAGGGGGTCACAAAGCAAAGCCATTACAGGACAGGCTTGGGGACAACTCTGGGAATGTCCTCAAGTGACCAACATCTGTAGAGAGAGCTGCCGACCACCGTGGTGTCCATCCAGGCAGGTCAAACCAGGAAGACGCCAGGCTGGAGGTGGGAGATGAGGGTCCGACTCTTGGTGTCAGTGGGACGTTCCAGTTTTTTAATATTTCATAAATTTACTAAAATGTCTCAAGTGCTTCTCTCGCTTTGTCACTCTGGGGCGGGTTTGGGTGTCACCTGATTAGGGAAAAAAATGAACTGAAAGGATTTTAGCACAAGATGGCAAAGTGACAGGTCTGAAGAGACACCAACGGCGATACGGCACCGAGAGGACCTGGAGACGGGCTGAAACCCACCTGGCATGTCACATGGTCCATAAAGGATCACAGGTGTGAGCTGAACCCGGACAGGGGTGGCGCATGGCATCTTCTCCTGAACGTGGCCATTCAGAAATGAAGGAGTAATGGGAGTGAGGTGAGTTGCCAGCCTGAGAACTCGTGGATGGCTTTGGGCATCGAGTGACGAAATGTCTGATTAAGGCTGGCAGGGACTGAATCTCCCCACTGGTCAGTCTTGGGGTGGCCACAGTCTGGCGGCCTGGCATCGCTGTGACCCTCACCAGGAGCAGCCAAGGGGTACAGAATGACTGAAGGATGATGTATCAAGTGGCACGTCGGCCACCAGCCCAAGACGGGCAAATGTGCGCCGGCTGGCACTCTTTGTCTCTCGAGGGCCCACACCTCAGTAAACAGGCGACGGCGGTGTGTCCAGTCGAGAGTTAAATATTAACTGCGCCAATCTCTAATCATTAGGTCTCTATTGACTTAGCTGATTAATTTAACGAAAGTCGCCGCAGCACTGTCATCACTCGGGGACGCGGGCGCAGCTCTCGTCACCGTCGCCTCAGCTCTGCTCACAAGGTAGGTGCTGCGGGACCACCGGCCCACGGGGGACATTAGGGAGTGACCGGACATCAGCGGAAGGTGAAAATGAAACTGGAGGAGTGACGTTGGTGTTCGGGGGGGACACACCACATGCCACTTGAGTAACGAGGGTCCTTATCATGTTTGGGGCAAATCACAAATGGGACAGGCGACTGGCTTCCATACTGGCAGGTCAGAAGAAGTCCGGGCACCTCGTGTGCCAAAGGGAGTGGGCAAGAAGCTGAACTGGGGGACCACCAAGAGGGATGCTGACAAGTCATCTGCCTCACGTGTTGCCCACCAGTGTCTTTATATAGCGCCTTTTGCCTCTCCTGCCTGCCTACCTCATGGGTAAGCCTTACAGAGCCCACTTCACAGCTCCCACTCAGCCGCCATGCGGGGGTCTCTCACAGCTCTGGGGTCTGCTCTCCCCCCGTATCCTGCCAGATGAAAGGCGCTATATGGGCTTGTGATCCTGTTTAACAAGTCGAGTGGGATGAGCCGGTGCTCTGTGAGGGGCGCTATATAAAAACGAACAAGACGACATGCAGCACGCCAGGCAGGCGAGGCCGGACCCCCGGACTAATCACACAGTCACACTGAAAATGCAGAATCACACTCGGGAAATGAACAAAAGAAAAGCCACAGGGGGTCCCGGCCGTATCCAGACCTGGCCCATGAGAGGACAGCACTGTGAATGCATGCGGTGCCACCGCTGCCCACCTGTCCAGGTCACTAGTAAGGGCCTAGCGATATTTCTTTTGTGTTCCAAACTAAGTGACTCGCTCAGCGTCACACAGTCCCCAAAGCCTTAACCACCACACCACATATGCCCACCTTTTAGCTGCGGTGGTCTCAGTCACACACGCCCATCATGCCAGGGTTTCTCCACCTTCATGGTGGTGCGAATATCGTCGGTGAACAGGCAATTTAGACCACTTAGGCGACCCGCCGTGACCCCCCCCGAGAAGTGCCACCACACCGCACTCTTCCTCACGTTTCACTGAGCTTGTCTTTATATAGCGCCTTTCCCCTCTCTGTCTTGTCCTCCATGTCTGTTTCCCCTCACAGACTCCCCAGTCGTCGTGTAGCGCCTTTCACGTTCCTCTAGCACTGAACTGTATTTTATAGCGCCTTTCAGTTGACGCGCTAATCATGGTGACATGACTCTGCATGCCGGACCACCCGGACCCTCTGTGTGTGTTTGTATGAACCTTCTGATGGTCCCCTTGCACTTTCCTGCACACCCCACACTCGTCCTTGAATCGTTTCGCCCGTTCTTATATAGCGCCTCTCGGCTGCGTCGGCCCGTCTCTCCTTTTTTCTCGTTCCTTTCATTTCCAGCTGTCTTGCTCTCCTCCATCCGTTTCACCTCAGCGTTCATCTTGGCATCAGCCTCCCCGATGATATGGCACCTGGCACCGCTCAACAAGTATACAGTGCCACACTCAGATGGCATACTGCCCTGTCATGTGTCTCACACCTAACCCTTACTGTGTATAGCGCCTGTCACCATCTGGCACTTCATCACACACTCATCTCTTATATAGCGCCTTGGCCAGCCTGTCATCCTCCTCACTCCCTTCCGGTGGTCCTTCTGTCTCCACCGCCCACTCCTTGACTGCCACCCGTCGCCACTGCGCACTTTACCCTTGTGTATAGCGCCCTGCCAACCCCTGGCCTGCCTTTACTTTCCTTTGTACCCCCACACTGCGCCCCTTTTCTCTCAGAAGGTCCCTACAGTAGAGCACAGACACTGAAGGTGCTGCTGGCCATGTGCTACCCTACAAGTCCCATGAACGCGGGTACAGCTGGGGCAGAGCAGAGTGGATTCTTGAAGATGGTTATGAAAAAATGTTACCAAAAGGAGGCACACTGCCCCGTGGGCAGGCCTTGGCACAGAGGAGGACAACAGGGGGGCTCAGTGAGTCAGCAGGATGTGGGCTGGGACACGCATCACAATGACTCCTGTCACCCTCCAAACTGCCCCGATAGCCAGGGTGACCCCCTTTTGAGCCCCCGATACCCAGAGTTGACCCCTGTCACCCTCCAAACCGCCCTGATACCCAGCATGACGTGACAGAGTTGCTTCACTGGCCCCGATGCCCTCCTCAGGGACGTGTCGCAGTGACATTGCTGACCTCGACTGACCCCTTTTGACCCCCCAGCGACACATCGAAGTGACCTCGCCCTGCAGATGCCCTCCTGGCCTGTGGAGTGAGTGGGCCGAGGAGCAGGTGGGCTGCCTCCACCATCTCTTTGTCCCACGGGTAGCGCGCTGGCAGCCCCTCCGTTTACTTGTTGACTTCGTGAAGGCGCCGATAGCATCGGGTGGTCCGAGAGAGGAAGGCTGCGCCCTCGGAGTTTCCTGATGGCCTCCTAATGACGGGGCTGGCTGCTCGGGGACTCGCTGGCTCGTGTCACATAAACATCTCTAAGAAAACAAACACGCGGTGACACCCACGGGACAGGAGGCGCTCGCTGACGAAGGACTCGCCGTCATGCCGTGCAGTGCAATGCGGCTAAGCTGGTCGGGCGACTCTCCTGACTCGTGCCACCTGCTTTGTCTCTTTACAGACCTCCTGTGGCGCTGAAGAACCTGATCCTGGCGTGAAAATGGACTCCACGTCCTTTGTGTGCCGGGTCTCCTGGTTACAGCAGACACAAAACAAGATGACAAGTGACAGAGGCTGAGGCACTCGCAGCCGACTGCACAGCGCGATGCCTTTTGGATGGCGGCTGGCACATGTTGGCCATGGCGTACCTGGCAGACACTGCTAACCTGCAGATCGCCGCCTTCTGGCTGGGCACGGTGGGCTGGATTTTGTCAGCCATCACGACAGGGCTCATCGAGTGGCGAGTGTGGTACATACCCGACAACAGCGTCATTACCTCTGGCATAGCCTGGGTGGGCATATGGCGAGTGTGCTTCTTCAGCGACCAGCTGGTGTCATCGGAGTACCGCGTCATGTTCTGTCAAAGCTTCAGTGCTCTGGACAGCTTTGTCCCTGTGGAGGTTTATGTGGCACAGGCTCTTATGATTGTGGCCATCATGTCTGGGGCTGCTGGCAAAGCGGCGTCCATATGCGCCTTTCGCAGCATCTTCTTCGGAATGACGAACGTCAGGCTCATCCGCATCGCCTTCTCACTTGGCGGGACCCTCTACATGTTTGCCAGCGTCTGCGTTGTGGTTGCCGTGGGCTGGAATCTCAACTCTGTGGCCACCAACCAAAGCATTGCCTTTCCTGCCAGTTACTACATGCCCGCCAGCCCGGCGTCACAAGAGCCCGGCGCTGCCATCGGCGTTGGCCTCACCTCCTCCATCCTCCTTATGTTCAGCGGCATCATCTTCCTCACCTACCGGCTTCCACACACAAGGCAGGTCAAGGTCTTCCCCACCTACCACAGTACGGAGAGCCTGGACTGCGTCAGCGTCGGCTCCAGTGGCACCTTCTACTCGAGGAGCCTGGCATCAGCTGGCAGCGCTAGACGCTCGGCCACGTCGGCCTACGAGAGGGACAATCCTGCATTTCAGTCTCACGAACATTTGTGATGGTCGCCTGGGCAAGGAGAAGACCAACAGAAGTGAAGCTCTGACAAATGTGTCCTCGGAGGGCCTTGAACAGGACAGACTGGTGAGTGAGCGGTGGCCTCGTGTCACCACTTATGACGGTGCAAAGATGACAGAAACTCCTCAGGCCTGACCTTACTGTATGTGCACCTGAAGAGAAGACCACCACCCAATGACTGTCCTCGGTCGCTGCTGTGTCTGTTTTACAATCCACTGGCGCCCCCTACAGGCAGTGGGATGGCGAGGCATCTGGGAGGAGCCTGCGCTTTGAGACCTGCACTAGCGCCACCTCCAGGCCAGGTGTGTGTGTGTGTGTGTGTGGGTGGGTGTGAATGCTTCCTGTCCCCTATGGACCTGCTCAGAGGAAATGTGGGAGAGGGTGTGGACCCCGCAGGGCTGGGGCAGCTGTGAGTGTGGATGTGTCCTGGTGCCCCATTCCTGCCCGGTGTGTGAATGTGTGTCTGTGATGCCCCAGTGCCCACAGCTCTGGGCACCACTTGTTTTCTCATAGTTCATGAGCCGAGGATGGATTAGGGCAAGTGAGGGCAGAGCAACAAATTCAGGTGCAAAGTACGAAGGGCATCTTTATTGTCACAAAAAGTGTCATTTAAAAGGGTCTTCACTAAATAACCCATAAAAATGGCTCTGGAAAAAAGTGCAACAAATGTCTAACACACAGAAATAAGTCAGTCGTTCCTCCCAAAGATCCTCACTGGCGGACTTGTCAAATCCTCTGGGCACTAAGATGCCCACCAGAGGCGAGGTGCCCCCAGACGTGGCCTCAGTGGCTCTCGCTACGCTGTCACCTCCTTGGGTACCCGCAGAGCCCTAACGTGCCCTCGATCTCCCGTGTGGCACCCCTCCTGACTCCACCAAAGCCCCTCCAGACACCTGTGCTCTTTCACCCGCGCCACTTCACTCCCTTTCTTTCCTGATTGCCCTCTTTGACACCTCGGCCTTCTCCATTGAGTCAGCCTTCTGATGCCTAGGAGTGCAGCTGTGGCACTTGGCCATCCTCCATCCATCCATGAACTACCAGATACTCAGGATCAAAAGTGGTGGCCCTGGCTGCAGGCACCAGAGCATCACTGTGTCCTTTTGTGGACTGGCACCAACTAAACCCTGCTGTCTGTGCTTTGCATGTGGTACAATGACCTGGCGCCACCTAAAGGCCCCCTGTGAGCATGCAAGTGTGTATGCATTTAGTTATGTGCTGGTGCCCCCTACAGGCCTGGTGTAAGTGACAGTGGCATCAAGTGTCTTCTTGTGATGTAAAGGACCCCGTGCTTTGTGATGGTCGTGCCACCTACAGGCCAGGTGTGAGAGTGTATGAGTGAATCCCCACCCTTAAATGATGGAGTGTGTGTGTCCTGCCTGCTATGGGCCTTTTAGGAGTAAATGTAGGCGAGGGCACAATAGACTGGTGCCCTCTAAAGGCGTGTGAGTGTGAATGTGTCAGTCATATGCTGGTGCCCCCTTCTGGTCTGCTGTGTGAATTTGTTTCCATCTGTGGACTGGCACCTCCTATGGACCAGTGAGTGTGCCCTACAGCTCTGCCACCCACTGAGGGCATAGGAGGTGGCAGTGTGAAAGCCATTGGGAATTGCTGACATTGAGAACTCAATTGTATTTGTAGCGTATCTTTAGAGAAATGTCACGCCACTTCCTAACCTGCTTAAACCAGACCAGGGGCACGGAGCTCAGCAACAGACCCTGGACAGGGTGCCAGTCCACTGCAGGGCAAACACACACAAGCCAATTCAGCGTTCACTTTAACCTGCATGTCTGCCAGACACGGGGAGGACCCGAGACACTAACCCCGGTCTCCTTACTGTGAGGCAGCAGCGCCACCACCGTGCCACCGTGGTGCCCTTAAAGAAATGTGCGCAGTTTTAATAGAAACACAGAGCTTCAATGAGGAATGCTGGGAAGACTAATTTAAAGATTTGGAATACAAAGTTACAGTATTTTGATTGACAGAGCAGGAGGTGGCACAGCAGCAGCTTTGTGGGCGTTGGGCGCGTTACGCTAACCAAGCAGCTCAGGTTCAAGCCATTTGTGAAATTGGAGTCTGCCAGTTAGGTTTGTTATTTTGGTTCATTTTTGTACTAAAGTAATAAAGACAAATGTAACAAATGTTTTGACGTGTCAGAATCTTCCACCCTGCCTGAGGTGGCACTTATTAGGCAGTTTGCCACTACAGGCGCTTCCTTCAACTACAAGAGGAGAAGAGAAAGGCCATGGGGCACAGTGGCACAAAGCACAGCCAACTTGTCCATGTCACAGTGACGACGCACCAACAGAAGGTACAGCAGCCAGCCATGCCCTGGGTCACATAACAACACGTATGAGAACAGAGGGCTCTGCTGCCACACCTGTGCCCACTCCCCTGGTACAACCTCGTGGCTTTCTGGAGATTAGCCCTGTACCCAGAAGTGGCATTTAAAAGCCATCTTTAGTGGGAAAGGCCTGCATGCTCAGGGAGTAGAGAAGCCAGAGGACTGGCAAAGGGGCACACTGTGACTGGCTGCTTGTGTGGCACAAAAGGGCAGAGGGTTTTGATCCTTCCAGAACATTTGACAGCTTCATGTTCCCTAAACTCACCTCTCCTGTGTTTCTGTACACACGGCATCCTCGTTGAGTGGTGCTGGGACTCGGCTCGATGCTGGCACACATTGTGGGCACCTTGAGGTGGCTGGGTGAGCTCACGGTGTGACCCTGTGCAGGTGAGTCAACCTGTCTGGGCTCCAACTCCCTCATGTGAAGGCAATGCCCTCAAACAAAGGAGTGCCAGCAACAGTGAGGAGAGCTGTGTGTATGGCATGGCGGGCACTGCCCTCATATAAATATCAGTTAGATACGATATTTGGAATATTTTACTAATCACTGTGGTCCTTTTTATTATGCAGTGCTTACCTTTGCCTTCATTTTTGTGCTGCACAAATTGCAGGAGGTGTAGAAGGAAAATTTTTATATTAACATAGATAATAGCAAATTAGCATATAGAGCCATAAAAAGTAATTAAAAGCTTCTAAAATATTAAGATTAAGCATAAATTAGAATGTTAAGCAAATAAGATTGGTCGAGCAAATAGTTAACCAAAAAATCAGTTATATTGCATTATTTTTTAGGCTTACAGTAAAATTTCCAGAGTAAGAAAAGAACAGCAAATTGATACACCGAGACCAGTTTAGGACAGGATAAGAGTTTGAGGACACCTGTGATTCAAGGCTAGGAAGAGATAACATTGAGAAGAGGCCTCTGAAAGCAGCCGGGCTGATGAAGCAGCAGAAAGGCAACAAAAGGCTTTTGGTGTAAGCAGGGTCACGCTGACGTAATGCGTGAAGAGAAAATCTTAGTCAATTCAGGCATTAGCAAAAATACTAGAAGAATATATTAGAAATTAACTTTAGTGTAGAAATTAAATCAAGCATGCCAAGCAATGATTAAATGAAAGCACATACTATATTTCTTTTTAATTAAAGCTTAAGCTTCAGGCCACCATTATAAAAAGTTTGGAAGGTTTAAGAAAGAAAACGATGAGAGGAAACCCATATATGGAATTGAGGCTTTGGCCAGTTAGAGAAAATGGGAACAGCATAGAAAAATAGAAATACCACGAGAGGGCCAGTGATAGGAAAAGTAAGGAGATAATAAGGGTTTCCATGGAAACTCAAGGTTCGGCCGGACAGGAGTAGAAGGGAGTCAGAGAAGATGGGCAAGAGAGCTCATTATAGCGAGGTCAGAAAAGAGCGGAAATGACATAAGAAAAGCCCAAAGATGGTAAGAGGAAGCCATCCACCCAGTCTTAGACCAATCAGAATAAGCCGAAGAGACACCAAGAGGAATAATGGACAGTAAAGCCAGGTGCAGAATGAGCTAATCGAACGAGGCCAAAATGACAAGAAATTGTTATAAAAACTTCAATTGCTGTAATGTTCGGGGCTCGATCTCATTCGGCCGAATTGGGTTGAGTCTGTGTGGCCTTAAAAGTCTGTCTGTCTGTCTATCTCGAGTCCTAATAGCCTTTATTTTTAGGTAAAAAGCCTTCTGATGAAGAATTTTTCGCCACGACAGAGTAAGGATTTCTAGGGCTCTGCCAGGGGGCACAAATGCAAAGTAAGTTCATTTTGTGGAAAGTTTTAGAAAAGGAACAGGAAAAATGCAAGTTAGACCTGGAATAATAATAATAATAATAATAATAATAATAATGATGATGATGATGATGATCATCATAATAATAATAGATTACATGTTTATAGCACTTTTATGACTACTCAAAGTTCTTTATGTAGACGGGGGGGCGGGCGCCACTTTAACCACCACCAGTGCTCAGCACCTACCTGGATGATGCGATGCCAGCCATAACTGTGCCAGTACACTCACCATGCATTAGCTATTAAGTGGTGTAGGGGTGAGAGAGACAGTTAGCCAATAAGGAACAGGGGATGATTAGGGAGCCAGAATGCCATGGTGGGCAGCTTAGCCAGGACATCAGGGAAGCCCCTATTCTTTTTTCAAAGATGCCCAGGGATCTTTAATGACCACAGAGAGTCTGGACTGCAGTTTTATGTCTCATCTGAAGGGCGGCACCACATGAAGTGGGGCATTGGGGTCCACACAAGGACCACAGGCTAAGCGCCACCTGCTGGCCTCACCAACACCTCTTCTAGCAGCAACCCGAGCTATCCAAGTGGATAGTTACAGAAAGTGTCAGCCCACCCTGGCATTTGAAGACCCCACTACCACTGGAGCCCCACAGCTACTGACCTGATGGCATTCGGTGTCCTCCCACTCCTGACCTCCACAGCCGGAGCGTTGAGGACCCCTCGGCCGACGTTCATCTTGGGGCTCCTGACAGAGCAGACTGTGGATTTGGCAGTGACGTTCATGTGACTCTGGTGAGTCTTCCTATGAAGTCAGTAGATGGATTGGGAGAGCATGGTGGGATCACGAGGTCATAAAGGGGTGTACGGCGCTCCTGACATCTGAAGGTCCAAGTCTTTAGAGTCCTGGTGCTTCCTGTTTGTGAGACATGGACGCTATCCAGTGACCTGAGACGATGACTGGACTCCTCATTTGTGTCTCTTCAGAGGGTCCTTGGGGACCGCTGGTTTGACTTTGTGTTGCTTACGGAGTCCCGAATGAGGCACATAACCTGCAGTGTGAGGGAGTGTCAGTTACGGCTCTACGGCGAAGTGGCGCCATTACCCGAGGGTGATCGGCTCGTAAGATCCTCATTGTTGGGGACCCGAGTGGCTGGACCAGGCCAAGGGGGCGCCCACGTAACACCTGGCTGCAGCAGATGGGGGGGGGGGGATCCCGAGTTGTTTCGCCGTGTAGTGGGTGCGCCAACATGCTGTACCAGTGCAGGCTCCTTGACTTGACTTGACTCGTTTGTGTCGCCGTTGATCTGCCTGGCTGTCTAACGCTCAGACCACCCTGATGCAGACCCAAGTGCTCATTCCAGCTGTTCCTCTCCCTCCAGCCCCGTCTCTCCTCCCTGATCTTGGGTGGCATTTCTAAACTTTGACGGTCCCACCGCTGAATTGAGTGTAGTGGTCCGGCCTTGTGCCGGCTTCACCATTATGGATGAGAATGAGAAGCCAAGCAAAATGATTGATTGGCAAACTGAACAGATGACAACGTGGCAACTCAGGGCCTTCTTCAGGCAAACTGAGTGGTAGTGACAGACTTTGGGGGGACGTTTTGGTCCTCCTCGGTAATCAATCATTAATGTCAGAGTCCGGTGGGCTTCTCTTGGTTAATCGAACGAACATTAAAGAGCTGGGAGGGGAGCTTCCCATTTGTGAGATGACAATCTAAAGGAGAAATCTGGGCAGTGCTGTCAGTGACAAGGCTGTGACCCGCCATGATGGCAACATGCGACCCACCACTTAGGGGTCTGCACTTTGTAGACCACCACCAGGGACTCCCGCAGCCTGGCACATGGGGCGTTCAAGGCTGAGCTTCTGTCTGAAGAGGCAGACAGATAAGAAGAAGTGAAGAATGACGGTGGTCTTCAGCCTCGTGTTTGGTCTGTGGCTCACCTGCGGACCTTCTCTAGACGTCACGTTTAGTTAACTGAATTGGACGCCCAACATCTCAAGTGTCATAGCAGAGGCCCTGAGCACTCGTGTCAGGGTGACGTTTCAGTTTGCTAAAGTTTCTCAAGTCCTGATCTCGTTTTGTCAGTTGGGGGTATCGAGTGCTGCTTGATGAAAGAGGCTGCACCAAAACAAGACGTGGGAAGAGTGAGGGGGCTCTGAATTCACACAAACATTGTTTGGTGGCCCACCTGGGTACACTGTCACTAAGTGGAGGGACAGGCATCCTGAAGAGCACAAACCTCTTCTTACTCACACATTCAGGCCCCCCGACACTACAAACACTCGCCTGACCAGGGGGACCAGGACATCCACAGCACCGTTTGAATATTCCAGAAGGGCACCACGGCAGACTTTGGCTGGCAGAGATTTTCTTTTCGTCTCCCTGAAGCTTCATCCTCAGATGAGGAGAAGTTGTGACTGCCAGGGAGTGACAGCAGCATCACATCAGACACCTGAGGACAAAACCAGCAAGTCCATGGGTGACAATTCCCCAAACACGGTGGCCTGGGCTGCTTGTCACATACCAGGAGCCTCCCTCAGGGGTCTTTCCCTGCTGCTTGGCAGAAAAGTAAGGGCACCACAGTAGAAGACCCCCAGGCAGGGCTGCACTACCAGCTAGTAGAAGAACTTCTGGGTCCGATGCCCACAACCGACCCCCTGCATGGTACTAAAAGGGTGTGTCTGGATCTGTATGGGTGTTCATTATGAATGGCGCTATATGACATCACAGGGCTGTGTTATCCGCAGTGTGCCCTTTGAACCTCCAATGTTTCGACTGCTGACCCGCAGTCGCCTTCTTAGGACTTTCTTGCCACAAGAATTGGCATGAAGTCACCCACCACAGAATGTCCAGCCTGACCTTCTGGCAGGTGGTAATGCCCTGCCATTCTGCGCCACTCCTGGTGGTAGTGACTGTGCCCTTCTCTCTTTCGACATTTCCACCCAACTCCTCCTTCACTATGTGAGTACCTTGACATCCACCTCAGGAGCCAAGCAGGCCCTGGCAACAGCAATCCCTTAATGCCACCTGACGCCGCCTGCTGCTCTGATGCATTCATTTGGCGAGTCCGTGGGCCGTAACACCATCGTTTTTACGGATCATTGGGACTTAAAATATAAACCCAGTGACGTCTGAATGTTAAGCTGTGTAATGCAGACCCTCCCTCCAAGTGGGCAGGGCAGAGAGGTTCAAACAGAGACAGCGTGTGCCACCCTGACCTGAAAGAAGACCCCAGGTGAGGGGCACAGACCTGCGGTAAGACCAATGAGGGGTCAGACTGGTGGCTTTTAAACCGGCAGTGTGAGAATTCGCTCGCAACACAGAAAGATACCGAGGAGCTTTACGAGTCTGAAGGACTTCACTTTGTGCCACTTGTCGTGCCCTTTCTTGGCCCACCTTCTAAAGGCAGGGCAGCAAAGGAGGCACAGCCCTGGTCAGGTCGACCCACTCAAGACTGGGGTCTCCTTTGCACCTTAGGCTCATTACAATACATTTAAAAAAAAGTATTAAAGTTGCAACGTGTCACACATATGCATGGCAGGAAGCTAAATGAGAGGAATTCCACGCCAGACCAGAGGGTGGCAGAGTGTGCCGACTCTCTCTCTCTCTCTCTCTCTCTCTCTCCTGCAAACCATTCACAGGAAATTCACTGGCCCTTGTTATGTATTGAAATAAATGTAATAATGATTGGTAGTATTCCCAGGCAGCAGGGGGCGCCGCAGTGGGGTTAAGAGATATCTTTGGACAAGTGGTGACAGAAAAAGTTCTCAGTAAAAGACTACTGAGCAGTTAACATAACCTCTGGCCTCAGCGTCTATCACAGAATGTCTACCGTCATCAGCCTCAAATTACCAAACATAATAGTCCTGATGATGTCACTTCTGGTTCCGCCCCCTTAGATGATGTCACTTCCGTTTCCAGCCCCCTGGATGATGCCACCTCCGGTTCCGGGTCACAATGATGTCACTTCCGGCTCCAGGGACACTGGATGATGCCACTTCCAGTTCTGGGCTCTAATGACGCCACTTCCTGTTTCCAGCCCCCTGGATGATGTCACATCCGGTTCCGGGCTCTAATGAGGTCACTTCCGGCTCCAGGGACACTGGATGATGTCAATTCTAGTATAGAACTCATAAGAGAAGCGCCTCCAGGCTCCGGCCCTTTTGATGACGTCACTTCCTGTTCCAGCCCCTTTTGATGATGTCACGTCCAGGTGTGAGCCTATGGAAGAGGATCCTTTCGCTCCAGGCTTTGATGACTTCATTTCCTTTTCTGGCCTCCGTTCTGTGCCCACTGGTGCTATCTAAACACCAGCCAGGGAGGATTACACGGGTAGCTGCCCCAAACCTTTTTATGACTTTTTGTGACAGATGGAATTTAAGCTAATTAGTGGCTGTTGGCCACAGGTGGTCCTCCATGGATTTGGCTTTGATGCTGGTGGTCCGTAGCACTTTGGGAAACGCTGCCTTAGGGTGAAGGTGCCACACAAGCTCAAGCTCAGTCCTTACCCAGTGGCACACCATGCCAGTCATCCTGTCTACCATACCTTGTATTGTAGAAACACGCAGACTATGATGCCACAGTGCTGTGAGAAAGTATTTGCCCCCTTCCTGACACTCGTCACAGTGAAAGGCTTCAGATCTTTAGGCCAAATGTCATGGTAGCTGCTGGCGAGTAGGCAGGATCAAGCACGGGTCAAACGTACGCCAAAAGAAATCTCTCGTTCTCGTGAAAATTCCAAGAAAACAGTCCACACAAGAATCAAGAAAAGAGTTTGTACACACGTAGAATAAAAGGCAAAAAACATCGGAATATACGTCTCTTCTCTAAACGTAGCTTTTCTTGTCAAACGTTTCTGTGCTTGAAGACGCTTTACTCGGCCGTCCGTAAACATACGCCGCTGCACGTTCAATACAGCAGGTTTAGGGTTAGGGTTTAAAACCGTGTGCCCCCCATGGCCAGGCAGGTCACTAACTGAGGCTACTCGATAGTCAGAGAGGCGAGAAATAGCAAGAATACGCCAATTCAGATCAGCCTGTGAGGATCAGAAGAACCGCCACCGACTACTGGGCACTAATACCAGGACTGAGGTGACTGGCAAACGGCTCTCAGGGTGATCTCACAGGAAAGGCGTTAGGAAGAGCGTTACTCACCACCTGTACCGCCCGGGTGAGGAGGTCATTGCCCCCTTAGTTACTCCATCAAACAGCTGAATGAGGTTCATTGATACTTTTGACTACGTTATGCCAGCTCCCCGTATACCGACCCTCACCATGACAGTGACGTCACTACCACCACAACACAAGGCCTCCATCAAAGGGAACACTGGAAGAGATGAGGGAGCAGCGCACTGAGCGCCATCCCCTCTAAATGGAGCACCACAAGACCACCACGACGACCCACTCAAGAAGTCACAATGGATGCTACAACTACAGCAGGCAACTCCATCCTCAGGTCAGGTCAAGTGATAAGAAAAATGGGAAAGAGGAAGGAAGAAAGTCTCTGCTGTCCTAAAGGGTCTCGATGACCCCAAACCTTTAGACCGGCAAGTCAAAGTACAAAACTGTGCCAGGCGTGGGACAGCAAGAGCAGCAGACGTGAAGGAGTGAGGACATCGGGAAAGACTTGCCATTATGGGTGAAGCCAGGGATGGAGCACATCAGCAGAATCTTCATATGGAGTATGGAGGACCCCCAGTCATCTGTCTGTGACCTGAAGGACACAAGCAAGTGGACAAGTCCGGAGAGGAAGAACAATGGCCGACGTGAAGGACTGAGGCCGGCGACACCAAGTGCTTAGCTCTGATAACCGCACTGCTGCTGAGCCTAGATAGATAGATAGATACTTTATTAATCCCAAGGGGAAATTCACATAATCCAGCAGCAGTATACTGATACAAAGAAACAATATTAAATTAAATAGTAATAAAATAAATAAATAAATAAATAAAAATAAAATGTTAGCATTTACTCCCCCGGGTGGAATTGAAGAGTCGCATAGTGTGGGGGAGGAACGATCTCCTCAGTCTGTCAGTGGAGCAGGACAGTGACAAAAGTCTGTCACTGAAGCTACTCCTCTGCCTGGAGATGACACTGTTCAGTGGATGCAGTGGATTATTCATGATTGACGGGAGTTTGCTTAATGCCCGTCGCTCTGCCACAGATGTTAAACTGTCCAACTTTACTCCTACAATAGAGCCTGCCTTCTTAACAAGTTTGTTCAGGCGTGAGGCATCTTTCATCTTTATGCTGCCACCCCAGCACACCACCGCGTAGAAGAGGGCACTCGCCACAACTGTCTGGTAGAACATCTGCAGCATCTTACTGCCTAACATGGGGGCGCCGAGTCTGCCACAGCCGAGGGGTGCTGGATACACAAAGCCCCGATTTAAAGCCCGCACCGCCAGCCCCCTTTTCTCAAAGACGCCGTTTCACGTGAAGGTCTGAGGCCATTCATCGTGTCAAACCTACAAACACACAAAGAGGGTAAGCAGCGGATTTTTGCTGACACTGCGACTCGGGTGCCCCCACACCTCCCACACTCTTCATCTTCCTCTCCCTCTTGTAGGAGTGCAGATACAAAAACAGGGCAATAAATCACAAAACAGACGAACAAAGTCACAACACGGCCTCGGCCCCCCGCACTCGGGCTGCGCTGCATTTCTTGGCCGTGTCTCCGTCTCCCCCCCGTGGTCTGAGCCGCCGGCCGTGGGAGTGAAGGGTCTTACTGTCCGATCCCAGAGCTGGAGGAGCCCACCTTTGGTTGGCTTGGGCCTGCTTGACGTTACTTAATGTTCGAATTCTGGGAAACGCGGACCCCTCAGGAGGGCATTATGTGTTTCTTTTCTTTGTGATGGTCGCCGCTACGCTTTTGTTCCTGACATTCTTAGTCTGCATGTTCTCCACGTGGCCACCTGTGTTTGTCTCTGGGAATTCTGGTCTTTCTCCCACATGCCAGTGGGCAGCTCGGAACTGGCTCAGTGTGCTCACCCTGCCCATTTCTAGTGCCTTTAGGTTTAGGGCCCACTTAGGCACTCACCTACTGGCACAGTTTAGAGGGGCATGTTGCTGGTTTGTAGGAGGAGGCAGGAGCGCCAAAAAAATCATCTGATCAGAGGGAGAACATGCCCACCCGACACAGACAGCGACTGAGGGGGGATTTGAACCCGGGTCTGTGTTGACAGTGCTAAGAATGTCACCACCATGACACTAAGTGGCATAACAGGACATGACATCTTCAATGCAATTTATTCCAAGTCAGATTTTCATGAGGATGAGGCCTGTCCTAGCAGCTCAGGGTCCAAGGCTGGACTTGGTGCCAGTCCAACATGAAGCCCACTAATGCACACATTCACAAGGGTCTGGATGAATACTGAAATAAGAAAAATCTTCAAAATGCCAATATCCATTCTCAAGCCCACATAAGCAACAGCTGGGGCTGAGGCTGGAGCCAAACCCAGTGACACAGGGAGCTGGGCAGGAATCAGCCCTGGACATTACTTGTGCTCTCATTGCTTTGGCTTGAATGAGCAAGCAGGCATTCCCTATTCCCAGGTCACTGGCTTGATGGCTTGAACAGCAGCAGTGTGGCCAGCCTGAGCCCTGCTAATGAATCAGGAGGCCCATCGATGTGGCGTCACTCCAGCCCTCGAGTGCCATTCCCAGAGCATTCTGCTCTTCAACGGTTCCTTTCCATGACAACCGTTTAGCCCTAAAGAACTCAAAAGAGAGGAGCGCCCATTAGCCACGAGACAATGCCAGTGGGCTCAGTGGAGGTTTAGCGTGTCCTCCAGTGTCACGTGTACAGAATTCTTATACAGTTTGCACAGGGCAGTGCCATGACCAGCGAGGGTAACAGCCTTAAGCCCAATTCACGCACTGAGCAAACAATGCTGACTTAAAGCAGATTATAAAAAATAACAACACTGGCGCTAAGCACTGATAAGCAAATGAAAAACGCTCCACAACCAGGAGAGCTGGCGCGTTCATTCCATCCCAGCAGCTCAGAAGTATGGAGTCAGTGAGGATGGGACAGATGAGCGTTTACACCGCGCTGAATGAACACACCACAAGTGAAATATGAGAAAACATGGTGGGGTGGCACAGCTGAGCAGGGGGCCAATCTGTCCAACAGCGTGCCAATGCAACAGACCACTCTGATGAGGCGACTGTTATTTTATTATTTACCTTCAACCAAGGCCGCCTTACAACATTTAAGACACAGCGGGTCCCGTGTCTGCCGCTCTTTCAGGCCAGTGGAGTGACTTGTTGAGGGTCACACAATGTCAGTAGCACATCTGGGGTCTCCAAAACCTTAACCACTATGCCACAGATGGGATACAATTAGATAATATCATTTATTATTGTAGCGCCCAAAATCACACAAGGAGTGCCGCAATGGGCTTTAACAGGCCCTGCCTCTTGACAGCCCCCCAGCCTCGACTCTCTAAGAAGACAAAGAAAAACTCCCAAAAAAAATGGAAGAAACCTCCGGAAAGGCAGTTCAGAGAGAGACCCCCTTACCAGGTAGGTCAGCAGTCCCAGTAGATCTGCTCCTCCTCACAGCTAATGTGTGCTGAGCGTAGCCGTTGCATCATCCAGGTGTCCCCCCACTGTCTATGTGAAGTGCTTTGAGCTTTGAGAAAAGCGCTATACAGGTCAGGTGAGGATGAGGAGCAGACACTGGTACAGCATGTTACCACACGACGAAACAGCTCAGGATCCGGATTGGTAACCCCTCAGGCAGACACGTGGTGCAGTGCAGTCCCACCCCCCAGAGATGACCCCCTATCTGCTGCAGTCAGGTGTTATGTGGGTGACCCCTTTTCCTGGTCAAGTCACTCAGGCCCTCAACAATGAGGATCCTACAAGCCGGATCACCCTCGGGTAATCGTGCCACATGGCTGTAGTGCCGTAACTGACACTCCCTCACCGTGCCTCATTTGGGACCCCGTGTGCAACACAAAGTCACACCAGCGGTCCCCAAGGACCCTCTGAAGAGACACACATGAAGGAGTCCAGTCTTTGTCTCAGGTCACTGGATAGCGACAATGTCTCACAAACAGGGAGCACCAGGACTCTAAAGACTTGGACCTCAGATATCGGGAGCGTCACACACCCCTCTCCAGAGACCCCATGACCCCCCCATGCTCTCCCAATCCGCCTACTGACTTCATAGGAAGAGTCACATGAATGTCACTGCCGAGGTCAGTAAACCTCTCGATGACGAGGTCGACACTCTCTCCGCAGACAGACACACTGCTGATGTGCCCAGGAGGTCATTACAGGCCTGGCTCTTGGTGTTTATCAGGACCCTCACAAGCGCAGACACTCAAACTCCTCACTCAGAGCCTCCATTGAAGATCACAGCATCGTCAGCAAAGTCGAGATCAGTGAACCTCTCTGTACCAACAGATGGACCCCACGACTCTGCCTGACACCCAATCCATATAAGCTCTGAAGAGAGTAGGAGCAGAACACCCCGCTGACAGACTCCAGAATCAACTGGGAAAAACGCAGAGGGTCCGTCTCCACTCTGCGCACTGGTACAGTAAACTGCTACTGGTACTGTGAGCGCACTATTTAAATATAAATTACTAGGGGGCTTCGCTCGCCCACCCCCGGGTTTGGTTTACCAGATATACAATTTAAAGAGATTGTTATTTTCATGGGAATTGTTACATATGCATTATTTTCACTTTTACATTATAACTTTTGTAAAAACAATACTTGTCCTTTATTTCCGGGCCCGGGCGTGGTTACATCTCTTTCTTGCAGGACGTATAACACAGCTCGCGTTGTGACGGGGGGGGGGGGTGGCTGAACGCACGCTAAGGAGATGCCGTCGGATCATCTGCTGGCTTTCTGCTGCTGGCGAGCTGCGTGTTTTGCTTGTCGTTTTTTTTTTTTTAGAGCTGGGAGCACATGAAGTGTCTCACGCGGGACTTCAAATTGTCTTCCGATCTCCCTAGTCTCCCTCCCAAAGATTTTTTTTTGTTATAATAGAGAGATTATTATTTAATAAGTTATTGTTCTTTGTACAATTATTTCAGCTTGCTGTTGGGTGCCAGCAGTGCCCCTTGCCTAGGAATCCACATGGGCATTGACTGGCACTGTATACACAGACGAGTCTCCACTGATCAAACACATACAATGGACAAATCTAAAGAATCAAACCACACTAATAAATTGCTTTAAGATTTTTAAAACACGCTGCGCGCTCCCTTGGGGTGCTGCTGTGTCACGACGCCATCTACAGCCATGTCGATGCTGCTTCCACATACGAGGACGGCACTGCCCACTCGGATCGTATTTAGTTTTGTGTCTGCCTCATGTCCTGGCCTACCTGGCACACTCATTTCCTCTTCTCGGCGTCTTTATGCTTTCTTGTACTCACGTCAACCTTCACTAGTTGGTCATATCAGTTTGTTATTCCGAAACCCAAACCCGTCTTTTTTCTGAGATTTCAGTTCTGTCTGAAGGTCTCCGTTAAAGGAGCGCAAACGAGCGGTCGTCTTAAAATAAGGCGCCTTCACGTCGAGCATGCGCAGGTGCCAGCTCGTCAGCTTCGCGCCTGAAATGCAACCTCTGTGATTGGTCTGCGTGTGCCTGTTTAGAATAGAACTGATGTGATTGGTGGTTCTTGATGCGCAGAAAGACTTGCGCTGAGCTCCCGAGTGCTCCTTCTTCAACCAACGACTTGCATCCTGCGCTGTCAATGAAATGAGAAACGAGTCCTGTGTAAAAGACGAGACAAGAGAGGATTTATAGATATAAGTCGGGACACCAAAATTGGGCAAGAAATACGTGGCAGCCGCCGCATTTTAAATCAACGCGTTAGTTAACAAAAGGCTTGACAATGTCGTCAGCCCTCACGCGCACGCGCGGGCTCGGACACTACTAGCCTAGCTCGCAGCCCCGCCCCGCCCCTCCTCTCTGCGGCCCTCCGGCCAGAGCAGCGTCTCGTTCGGCGCGGGTGTGCCAAGGCGAGGGCGTCAGCTCGCTAGAGAAGTGCTTACACGTGCAAACCTGGCACATTCTGTACTTTTCCAAACTTGACACCGTGTAATCGTCCTGATCGTTTAAGCCTCTCGTCTAATTATCTCCAATGTGTAATTACAATGATTCTGATGAGGAGGATGATGATGATGATGATGTGTGGTTTTCTGCATACTTGGGATTTCGGTCCGTCAGCTGGAATGTGAGCCTGGGCACTGCTTGTGGAGCTGATTCCCCACACTTATCAAAGGACATGAGCCTGGGGGCCCTTGGCGCAATAATCAAGAATGGTCATTTAGTTGGCATGTGCGCATTTGACACCTCTGGCTTTCTTTATTTGTGCTGTGCCAGCTCCATGCCCACAGGTTTAACTTTGATGCCAGCCATTATCCTGTGGCTAAAGGACAGTCGATTTTGCCCAAATGTCTGCTCTTGTTTTTGGCTGGGTGCCTGTGGCATACAGGTGGCTCATGTCAAGCTCCTGTCACACCTGGTGCCCAGAATTTCTTGAACCTTCTGTCAGGCCACTTGCAGTGCCCATCTGTAGTTCAGGTGTTCTTATTGATGGTATGGTGGCATGGTGGTTAGCCCCACTGCCTCATGTCTTACTGCTTATGTGAGGTTTGTGTGTTCTCCCGGTGTCGGCGTGCAACTTTTTCCCCTGGTACTTCAGTGTCCTCCCAGTTAGGCTGGCTATGTTCTGCGACAGAGTGGCATCCCATCCAGGTGTAGTCCCTGACATGATATGGGCTCCCGCTGAACTGGACAGACATACGGCTGGACTCTCCAGGCCCTGCTGTTGCAAATGGACGTTTCAGTAATAATTCAGTGTTTAAAACACCTGAGACGAGAGAAGATAAAACTGAGGGGTCACAAGAAAACTCAATTAGGCATTAGCAGGCAGCGTGGCCATGGGTCCGAGCGGTGACCCGCCTGAGTACCAGCTGTCAGTAGTGCTTGGTGGGCACCTTGCCTGCTCTTCACAGTGCCACACCAGCAGATGCCAGGTTCGGCAGCAGGCTTTGTGTAACACGTTGGTCGTTTTTTTCTCTTATTTTTTCTGACTTTTTTGTTTGTTTTATTGAGCTGTCAGCAGCAACAAAACCATTAGAAAGAGGAAGGAAAGGCCATTGTGCTTATTAAGATGGCTCCTGGCAGTTCGCCCAGGGGTCTTAGGTGGGCCTTATGGTGTAAAAACACAATCAGATACCAAAAATTAAAAATTGGGTATTCATGCTAGGAAACCACATGGCACCAGGGTGAAGGTCTGACCACACGGGCATGATTTGACCAGCTGTTCCTCTCCCTCCATCCACCTCTCTCTCTTCTACATTATGGGAAAAGAGGATCTGGAAGCAGTGGGCACAAAGCAGGAAGCAGCCTTGTTGGGGTGGCCACACTCACTGGGTCAACTGAGTGGTGCCAATGGACCTGGCGATGTGTCGCTCAGCTGAGCAGAGGCCTACATGGGCACAGGGCGAGTTTGGACACTCCACATACTGCAGAAGGGGGTCCCATCTGGGTGTTGAACCCAAACCAACCAGACCACACCAAAGCAGATTTCATTGTGAAAACAACATCAGGGCTTGAAGACCCCCAACATCATCAGGAGACACCAGAGCAGGCAGAGATGGCAGTGGACGCCCAGATAAGGTTGGTGCTGTCACCTGAGAGGACTGGGCAAGGCAGATTCTCCGGCTCCTCCTGGCAATTCCCAAGTTTTGGATGAGATAACAATGCCCTGCGTCTTGCTGGGGTCTTCTCCCAGTGGGCGAGGGCCAACAGACCCTTCATGAGGCCCTCACCCAGAATACTTTAAGTGACCCCTATCAGGCTGGGCACCCTGTGAGGACCCAACGACTCTTCAGAAGCCCCAGGTGTTGGCCAACTGAACCCACAGTCTCACTGCTTACAGATCGTGCCCACAGGCGAGTATGTCATTGAGTCCGGCTGTCCCAGCGTCATGGTCACTGGTGAGAGGGAGAGAGAGCTCTGTCATAATGAGCATCCATGATGTTGGCGGTGTATAGAGAGCCTCTCAGTGATGTCAGAGTGAGTGGCACATTGTCTGCTGTCACGTCTGCACTTGCCTACAATTTGCCAACCGTGTTGTGATTTCAGGGTATTTAACACAAACTGTTACTGAGGGGCGACAGCCTCATAAACTCCCCTCATGTCACCCACTGCTGCTCAGGATTGGCTGCCATGCTGACTCTTTATTCCCTCACAGTAACCACACTTGTTTGTGAGTGTCATGGCCAATGACAAGGGCAGATGTGAATGACCTGCTCCTCCCTGGCGACGTGGGCACCTCATCCAGCTCTTCAGATGCCACAGGGGCACTGAAACCCTACACTGGTAGCTAGTGAATTGCATACTTGTGGACACCTAGTGGTGACTACGGGAAGTGCATTCAAGATGTCTTCGTGTAAGGGGTGGTGGGACTCGGGAACAAGCTGATGCCACGCCCCTTATACTAATGAGCCTTCACTGCCACCTCTCATTTGTCAAACCGCTTATGCAATGGGTGGGGCCAGTGGCAGAGCTGCTTTAATGTGAGGAGGAAAAGCTGAAAATGAGAAACCTCTAAGCCGCTGCCTCACAGCACCAGAGTCCTGGGTCCGATATGAAGTCTGCATGTTCTCCTCATGTTCCCTCCCCGTGTGTGTGTGTGACATTAATTCTGATTCCAAGTAGCCTCCAGTGGGGACGCCATGACAGACTGACATTCTCCAGGGGCTTTGGTCCTGCCACCACACCGGGTTCTGCTAGGATCAACGTCTAAGGAATTCTGTAATGGAATAAATGGGTTCAAAACCCATGAGATGGAAGAAGGCTGCCATGGCACTGAGTGGGCACTCTGAGAGTGTGACTCTGGTTGGCAACTCTTCCTGCCTGCCATGCCATGTAGTGCGTCAAGCTGAGGCACTAAGATGCCATGATGAAACACAAAGGAGATGGCAGGCAGCCCTCACGCATGCCCTCTAGTGGCTGCCGCAGGAAGTGGTTGCGTCACTTTTTTTTTCTTTTTTAGTTATATCGCCTTTCACCATACCAGACGGATCTTATGACTTAATGACGTATGGTAGTGACAAAGGAATAGTGACAATACATAATTAAAAACATTAACAGCAAATGCACGATCAAGTAAAAAGGGTGACGTGGTGTCCTTAAAAACCCGCAGTTAATAATTAAATAAACGAAGGAATTCACCAAGTCCGACACTGTGCCAGCCGTAATAAAGCGGTGCAAAAAAGAATTTTCAAAATCATCATCACCATCTTTTAATGGTTCTAACGAACTGCCAGCCCCGAGCAAGTGGCATCAGAAACGACACGTCCGTCTGAAACTTTTAGGGCGTGAAAACCGAAAATAAAAAATAAAACATAAAAGGATAAAAACGACCTTATTTTCCTTCCACAACCGATCCTCAAGCGCGCGTCCACCTTTTACAAACTTGAAGCGAGTACGCGCGTCAGCGCGCCCCCACCAGCGCAACTCCACACGTGCACTCGAGTCGCCGTCTGGCGCCTACACGTGATCGCCCCAAACCAGCCAGAGGAACCACAAAGTGACCACAGGACAGACCGGCGACAGCAGCGCGAAGCCACCGCCAGCCCCACCAGCGACACCGGCAGGTAAAAAGAAAACCAAACACGAAAATAAAACAAACAAACGCGTCTTCTGCTCCCAAACGTAATCCAAGTGAGAAAGCCCAGCCGGCCGTACTCAGTGACCCTTACCCTGCTGGCAAGACCGAAGGAGTCTACCATCCATTATACACCCTACTAGTTAAGAACATTTGTGCCAATATGATATGCAGTCCAGCGTGTTAAGTACGCGTCGTGCAGTGCCCGTTTTGTTTTTCATTGTTTCATATTTAAAGACCCATCTGCCCAATGAAGGCTGGTTTTCAGTACGGTATGCGATTTTCGTGCCAGTTTACAATGCAATACAAACGCGTATGGCATTGTTATTCATGCCTGTGGATCACGCGTGTGTCATCACTAAAAGGAAAACAAACGTAACGTGACAATCTGTTGAAGAAGCCACACAGGAGCCCACTGGCATTTTATTGGGTGTGTCCTGCCGCTGCCCGTTGTCTGGGACTTCTAGTAATAGGGTATGTCAGACTTGTCAACTGCACTTCCTGATCTCGCCACTGGACTGAGTCAAGTCAAGTGATGTCAAATTTCACCATTTTCTAGCACAGTTGCCCCTTGCCCTGTGTGATTTCCAATAGCGAGCTGCTTGATTGGGCTGGTGCCGTATGAAGGCTTATCGGGTACGGTGAGTTCAGCATAATTACTATTTAGTCAGGCAGCCACTGGGGACTTTTAAAGCATGTGCCCATCACTGCCACCCGCTGCTGCACTGACCACTCATGAGTGTTATGGGCACCTAGAGCTGGAGACAAAGTGGAGGAGTTCAATGGGTGTGTATGTGGAAGGCACTTGGGCAAACCACCTCATAGGTACAACTAACCCCAGGGTGTCTGGCTGCCTGGTGCCAGCCTTGAGTGACATGCTCTTGTTCCACCAGAGTCCTTCTGCTAGAATGTGGGTACATGTGGAGTTTGAGGAGATGGAGGCTGGCAGTGATGACTGATTGTAAAGGGCATTTGAAAAGGGCATCTGTGCATCACAAATGGGCACAATAAATGAGAGCCAGACGCCCTGAAAACACGAGTGCCCAGAAAGACAGAAATGTGAGTCTTCAAGGGGCTAAGACTAACAAGGGCAGGATTATCGAGTGACCAGGTGGACCCACTCCATTTTATATAGCGCCTTTTGTTCCAATCCATATGGCTGCGCGACATGGACGCTATCCAGGGACCTGATATGAAGACTGGACTCCTTTGTGTGTGTCTCTTCAGAGGGTCCTTGGGTCAGGCTAGTTTAAGTCCCAAATGAGGGCACATTACCTGCATTGTGAGGGAGCGTCAGTTACTGCACTATGGCCATGTGGCGTGGCGTGATTACCCGAGGGTGGTCCGGCTTACAGGACCCTCATTGCTGGGGGTGCGAATGGCTGGACCAGGCCAAGGGGTCACCCACGTAACACCTGGCTGCGGTAGATAGAGGGTCATTTCCAGAGAGTGAGACTGGACCGCATGTCTACCTGTGGGTTGCTAACTGGTGTCCTGAGCTGTTCTGTCGTGTGGTGGGTGTGACAGTACGCTCTACCAGTGCAGGCCCCCCCAAACCCCCGACATGGCCTGACCTGACCTTTAGCCCCTGGTGCTTTGCACAGCTCTTGTACTGTTGATTGCTTGTTATCATAAAGAGACAAGGCTCATCTTCCATTTCTCTTTTGTTAAAACCACCCGGCGCTTTACCTCTTAGTCTGAGGTGCCCATTTGAGTCACACTGGGGTGACACCGAGTTCTGTCCCTGTGCCAGTGCCCAGAAGGTGAACAGCACTGAGACAGGAATGCTGAAGTCGCTGCACATCCAGTCTAAACATTGGGTTTGGCAAATGCCCGTCGTCTCTTGTGGTGACCAGGTCTCAGCTCAGTACCCGCCACTTTTCCTTCATTTATGTGTAAAAATAGAAGGTTTGGTTTTGTGAGCCGGCGTGGCACTCAGTCTGTGATTACAGCATCTCCCTCGTGACGTTGGGCCAAACGGAGACAGAGGACAAGGGGTCAAGGGCCTGCTGCTGAGGGCCCCAGGTTGTGACCAGGAGCAGTTTCAAGGGGTGACAGGAGGTGGAAGCAGTGGGGTCTTCTCCTGTGACCCCTGAGACAGAGGACATCGACAGACAGTCCAAACCTGGGGTGGGCGTTGTGTACGGGGGGGGGGGGGGGGGGGGATTGTCAGTACTGAACTCGTCAACATCGATCTGAAGGCGCACACTAGAACTGCAGAGCTGGCATTGCCATTAACTCGACAGAGCAACACGGCATGAGAAGTCATGACATCTCACTCCGTGATGGAGCCCCACACAGTAAAATGGAATGACACGTTAAGTGAAGTGCGTTTGAAACTTGGTGGAGACCCTCTGGGTGGCACGTCAGCTCTAAGCTGCTTCCTGTATAAATAAACACATCTCTCTCAGTGTTCAGGGGGGATTTTGGCCCCTTCATCTACACACAGAGTCTTTAAATCTCAAAGATACAATACAATTTACAAGACAATACCATTTATTGTGTGTAGCCCAATCACACAAGGAGGGCCGCGGTGGGCTTTAGTAGGCCCTGCCTCCTGATAGCCCCCCAGCCTTGACTTTCTAAGAAGACAAAAAAAAGAAAACCCTTGTAGGGAAAAAATGGAAGAAACCAAATGGAAGAAAGGCAGTTCAAAGTGAGACCCCCTTACCAGGTGGGATGGGCGTGTAGTGGGTGTCATAAAGAAGGGGGGTCAATACAACACAATACACAGAACAGAACACAAGTCATCCTCAATACAATAGAAATATGACAAGAACAGAGAAGAATTTAACAGAAGATGATATCCCATAATAGGATTTGGATTTGTTTAGAGTCCTGGAGACCTTGGCCATCAAGCTGCCTCCCCCTACTGGCCATTCCACAGCTGAGGCAGCACTGGGCCTGCCAATCCGATGAAAGGACCCCTCTACCCAATGATTCCTGCGATCCTCCATCAGGGATGACTTTACCTTAGGCTGGCAGAACAACTTGGCAGGTAGGCCGTGGCGTCAAGTGGCACATTTGAGTACCGAGAAGAGAAACGGAATAGGTGAGGGTTAGTAACAAATTATAACTGTCATGTTACTTATGTTTTAGTGCTAATGACTGACAACAGAGATGCAGTCTGCACAGTTAATCAGCAGCTCTAGTCAGGGTGACCTAAACTGAAGTAGTGAGTCTTCAGCCTGAGACCAAAGGGGCATCTCTTATACAATACAATACAATACAATTTATTTTTGTGTAACCCAAAATCACACAAGAAGTGCCACAATGGGCTTTAACAGACCCTGCCTCTTGACAGCCCCCCCAGCCTTGACTCTCTAAGAAGACAAGAAAAAAACTCCCAAAAAATCCCTTGTAGGGAAAAAATGGAAGAAACCTCAGGAAAGGCAGTTCAAACAGAGACCCTTTTCCAGGTAGGTTGGGCGTGCAGTGGGTGTCAAAAAGAAAAAGGGGGTCAATACATCACAATACAATACAATCTTATAGTAACAGGCAGACCAGTCCACAGTTTAGGGGCCCTATAACTAAAAGTTCGACCTCCCACTGTTATTTTATTAATCCTTGGATTCCTAAACAGACCAGCACCTTGAGATCTTAATGTGCGCTGAGGTTTGTAAGTCATGATAAGTTCAGACAGGTAAGCCGGACCTCAGCCATTTAATGCTTTATATGTTAAAAGGAGGATTTTGAAATGAGCCCTAAACTTCACCGGGAGCCAGTGCTAGGACTTGAGGACTGGGGTTATGTGTTTGTATTTTCTTGTTCTTGTAATAATTGCTGCAGATACTGAGGGGGGCCACTGGTGAGTCTTCATCTTCACTTTTTTTTTTTTTTAAGTCTGGAGACTGACTGGTCCATTCCAACTCCTTTATTTTCTTCTGGAAACACTTGAGAGTCTCCTTTGCAGTTTATTTAGGATCTCTGGAAGGTCCCCTCGCGTCTCATCCTTGTTGCCCTGGTAGATGGTGACAGATTCCTATCAAAGAATGTCTTAGTTCCTGGCTCCATTCATCGTCCCTTGGTACTATTAGAAGAGAAGCACTCCACATGGTGATGTCTCCGTCCCTGAACGTCACTGTATTCAGAGTATTTTCAGAGTCACATGCACAGCCATTTCTCCTTCATGTGAGATTATTGTCAAAGAGTTGGAGTTTTGTCTTATTTGACCAAAACTTTATTCTCCCAGTAATCTACAGGCCTCTCTAGATGTTGTGTCGCAAATGAGCTTCAACAGGTCCATTCTTCAGTAATGGAGCCCCCTGGGGTGAACATGCATGGACACCATGGTGGTGGAGAACATTGCTAGTGGTTTTCTCTGTGACTGCTGTAGCTGCTGCTTCTTCCAGGGTTCCAGTGCCTCTTTCTAAATGGTCCTCGGCTCGTGGACTGGTCTTCAGAAGTCGTGAGGAGCTCCTGTGTGTGGCCGCTTCATGGTGGAGCCATGTTCCTTTCACCTGCAGATAAGGACCCTGGTGGTGCTCATAGGAGCATCTAGGAGTTGAGAAATCTGTCGCTAACCCGCACTCGCATTGTCATGGAGCCCAACAAACTGTTAGGGGAGCACTTGGCCTCCACCCATCATCAGGTTCTCCTTACATGGAGGACTTGCTAACTCAAAGAGTGCGAGTTCTAACCTCCCTACATGCAGTAACCCCACACATGTTGGAGGGAGAAGCAGGGGGTCTTCTCTCATGACCCCTGAGACAAAGGACATTGAGAGATGGTCCAAACCTGGGGTGGTGTAAGTATTGGACACTGGAGCAAGTGTGGCCATCATCAAACCATCAGGAAGGACCCGATCAGACAAGTCTGTTCTAGAGTAGGCACTGCTCCCACCTGATCAGAGAGATGACCGTTGCCCACCTCAGATAAACTGTCATGGAGGCTGGACATCTGAAAGAAAATTGAGACTGAAGTGTCTGAAATGATGAAGGGGGTGAGTCCAGTGGACCAAGACGGTGAGTTTAAAATGAGTTCATCGGGAAGACGGGGACACCGCTGTACACTTGTGAAGGGAGAAGTTCACACGAACACAGAGACGTGGAGTAAGTGACCAAGTAGTGTGGTGGACAGGAGGACTTTAGGAACCCTCAAAACTCCACTTGATGTCCTCTGAGAAGAATTAAGTGGACAGGACTGGTGAGCTACGTTGGGCCAAATGGCCTGCTCTCCTCCAAATATTTCTAAAGTTCTAACAGGAGAACTGTCAGCTGCCTGCTTCAGATAAACCACTGCGTAGACTAGACCATTAGAGACGATGAAGTAACGGCCCCCCGACGGAAGGGTACACTTCAGATCTCCATAACTGGTCTGTTCTGCCGACTCACACGCTGTTTAGGAAGGCTGATTCTTTCTCGAAGCACAAGCCAAAGGCCAGTAACTGTTTTTGGACATCGGGGTCGAGTCTGTCATGTCAGCGTCACATTTCTGGGAGTCTCGTCCCAGTGGTCTGCACAGCTTTAGGGAATTGAGTCACAGCTGTGGTTTCCAGTGAACTGGTCCAGTAAGTCACCTCAGGGTGTGCAGCAGAATATAAAAACGGCCGAAGCCCAGTTTGGAAGATTCACCCAGAAAACCTCTGTGTTCTCAGCCACCATACGCCGTATATCTGCAGTGGTCTCGTAAAGAGCAGTCACTGCTGGGCCCTTTTAGTGCAGGACTTGGTACTGGTAGACCACGTGAGGCCCTCTGAAGACCCTCTAAAAGACCCTTCAGATCATCGAGACTGCTGGCAGTGGCAGTTGATTTAACTGGATGAAGAAGAGAAGACAAAGCCTAATGCTGGGCCTGCTGGAAAGCCATCATGGAAAATGAAGCCCACCTCATGGAAATGGCTGGTGGTTTGAACAAACAGGAGATCTTCATACAAGCAGTGCAGGCAGAGAGAGGTGATTTATTTTACCAGCCAGGCTACATGTCTTGAGTGACAACGAACATGTGGGTCATGTGACACGGGTGACATGGACGTTCTTGCCATCATACTGCACCTGTCACAGTTAGCTTCTCTTATGTCATAAACTTCTTTCTCTCCAAACTTTTCCCAGCTGTCCCTACAGCCAATACCATCTTTGGGTGGAGTGTCCCTTTAAAAAACAATCGGGGGCCCAGAGCTTCACACACGCCACTGGTGTTGACAAGCCCACCAA
The DNA here is from genome assembly GCA_026402145.1 of Polypterus bichir lapradei. Taxonomy (NCBI): domain Eukaryota; kingdom Metazoa; phylum Chordata; class Cladistia; order Polypteriformes; family Polypteridae; genus Polypterus; species Polypterus bichir. Next base: position 65,287,501 of record JANRMT010062834.1, on the reverse strand, counting down.
CTCACTTTACAGCTGCTTGTTTACTTGAGGAATTTGCCGGAAAAGTTTCAGACATTCCAACAACATTGAAATGGCAACATGGAAGGAAAAAGCAGGTGGCAGATCAGTTTGGAGGAAGTCACCCATGTTGTCGTTGGCAGGCTGGTGCCGGGTAAAGTGAAGCCAGGGAAGTCGAGATCCCCATCTTGGGGTCTGCTGGAGATTGTGGGCAGTGTGGCCTGCTTTTTAAGGACTTGGACTTCACACTGGTGACCCTCTGCAAATTCTCTCACATTGCAGGAAAATAAGCCCTGGCACAATAGGGACCTGGAGATGGCGCTCACTATGAACAGGTGCCATACATGAGGGTGTGTTTGCCAGAGTAAACCTGCCTTCTCCCTTCTCGTCTTTCAGGATTTGGGAAAGAATAAGCAGGCCACTTGTCACCCGTGTGCCCAGCAGCATGCGTGGGCGACTGGAATCCAAACCCTGGCAGTGACCTGAGGGTGATGGCACACCAGAGGGCAGAAATGACAACATCATGAATAAGGAGGGCATGAAAGTGAAAGTTATGGTGGGCACAATGCCCATGTGTGTCAAAGGCACAGAATCAAAAGACCCCCTGAAACATCAGTCCATGACATCTAGCACAATGAACAAATGGAACCGATGGAAAACCATCAACAGAACGAGACACAATCATCAAAGGGAGCCATCAGAATGGGGTCAAATGCCAGAGTCTGCAATTCAAACAACATGGGCTCATAAGCATCTGGTAGCATGTTGAGTCATGAACCCTGGGAGGGCACTGCTCCGCTTATTCTCTCATGGAGGAGGAAGGATGGGCAGCCTTTGGCATTCTCTGAAATGGCACCTGCCCCAAATAATGTATAACATGACTGCCGATGTCAGCAGGTGACAGCACTCCACTTCGTGACACCAGCTCAGAACATCTGTAATACTCATGGAAATGACCTCCAAGGAAGAAGAGAGCTGGCCAAAAACCAGTCAATGTGGCATTCATTGCCCACTGATCTGTCCAGGGCACCACATGTGAGCAGAACGTGGACTGGGTTTATGCCAATCTTGTGATGATCCACTGGGCCTCTCAGCCTGTCAGGTCTGTCCTGTCCTGATGGGTGTGACAGCAAAATCCTATCAGTAAACCCGCAAGGGCAACATGTTCTGCGATTTGTTCAGCTGGCATCACAGCTGTCAATGACTTGGCACCTTTCAGACTCAGTCACATCATGGATGTGCTCCTGCTTTAGGACATCGTGCTGATTAAAAGTCTCCTCTACTAACACGTCATTGCTTTTTATTATTGAACCCAAGGTGACGCACCTTTACAAAAACAGAAAATAAGCATAAATGTGACGCCCAGAATGTCACACTGAAATAACATCAGACACGTGATGCCACCTTTACCAGTGCTGCCCAGGTGGCTTCTTAGAAGTGACATTTAGCGTTGAACCCATTGGTCTGCTCTTGACTTGAATCACAAATAAAATTGAGTGCGGGACCCAGGTGGAAGGACGCAGCGCGGTCACTGATTGACACCAACACGGCGGAGGCCCACCCTTCATTTTAAAGGAACGCGAACTGAGATGACTGGCAACCTGCAATTTTGTTGCCTGAATATCCTTTCATCACACAGAGATGCTAATCAGCACAAGGAAACGTATTCCGGAAAGCCAAGGCGAGTGACTTTTCCTGGGAGGAAGGATGAAGCCGATTGTTCCCTGCTGCATCTGTAATCACGAGCTGCACTGGATGGTCCTTAATGAGCCCACGTGACCTCAGTATGGCCGTTATTAATGGTGAAGGGCTAGAGAAGGAAACCACTAAGTGGGCTTTAATGGTGGCCAATCACACTGGTGCGGCTCGTCAAGTGGTGCTCAGATGAGCGTACTGGGATGTGAGGCCTGGTCAATAGGGACCTGCGTTAATCAGTTTAGAGCCTCTGGGGGTCTCTCATGGCCAGCTTAGAGCTGCAAATAACCCCAAGAGGAGACCCTTAGAGGAGAACAAGCAGACACACTGAGAGCAGTGATGGGACTGGGATTTGAACCCGGGACCCTGGATCAGCAAGTCAGTAGAACAGACCAGTAACTGAAATCTGAACAGAACCCTGCAAGGCCTCCTGCTTCTGATTCCAGTGGGGACATAAATGAGGCGTTTGGGGACAAAATCAACGCGGAGGGCGTCCTGAGCTCAGGTCTCGGAGATCTGCACTCTGCACTTTCTGATTCTCTCATGAAGGACGGTCACGACTTGTTTCACTTCAATGGCGTCACCTTCACAGATAACGTATAGTGCCTTGTGCAGTGCAGCTGTGTATTATATAGCGCCCTGTCTGCCTTATACTGTATGCTGCGCCGCTCATAAGTGTCTATTACATGGTGCATTCTGAAACCGTCCATATATTACTTAGGAACTTTCCAATCTATTTATCTAAAAATCTATTATATAGTGCCTTTCGTACCTACCTATCTAATATATAGTGCCTGTCACATCTATTAGAGTGTCTTTCATATTTATCAGTTTTATAGTTATCTTTCTGATCTATTACGTAGTGCCTTTTATACCTGCTTTATTAAATATTGTCTTTCATATGCATTATGTAGTGTCTTTCTTAAATTTCATAAATTGTACAGTGCCTTTCATATCTATCTATCTATCTGTCTATTGTATAGTGCCTTTCACTCTATCTATTATACAGTATCTATTATATAGCGCCTTTCATATCTATCAATCTATCTATCTATCTATCATATAGTGCCTTTTGTAACTATCCAGTATTATATATGGCCTTTCCCATCTCGTATCTACAGTAGCTATGGAGTTTCTTTCCAATCTGTCATATATCACATACTGCCTTTTGCATGTTTATTTTATAGTGCCTTTCTTATCTATCTGTTATGTAGCACATTATGTCTGTTTGCATATTGCCTTTCACATATATTGTATAGTGTCTTTAATATCTATCAATGATAGTCTTTCTCCAATTAGTGTCTTTTATAGCTATCTTGAATGTAGTGTCATATGTGATAGTGTCGTATGTGTTATAAAAGTCCATTCTTGTCTGTCCATCTCACCATTCCTCTCCATTATACAGTATATTGCCTTTCATATCTATGTTTTATATAGTGCCTTTCACATCCAGGTACCTATGATTTAGTGCCTTGCATATCTGTCTATGCCATACTGCCCTTTGCCCCCTTTCACAGTATGTAGTGTCTTTCCCGTTTGTCTCTTTTGCCCTCGTTCTGTCGGGTGTTTCATCCTGAACTGGTGCTGCCCTGACTTTCCTTGTCCCTTGCTCTTATTGCCCTCTCCATCCCCGAACACACACACACACGTACACGTTTATTTCACGTCTGTGCTGTTCGCATGTTCACCGCTCTTTCCTCGCTGGGTTGCCGCCCTTTTCTTAAAGCTCCGGTACTTTAGTCCTGTCTATCTGAAGTCACTTGAAGAGCTAGACGTTAGAAATGTCAGCTGTGGCTTCAGGATGAATGGGACAGTCTGATGTCGTCTTTTTAAACTGGGGAGACTTTAGCGCACCAGCCCGTTCAGGAGTAGAGTTGGCCCTATGAGACGTTTGATTTCCCTGGACAGTCCCACGTATCCGCTCCCGTTCATTCCTAAGATGTCTCCCCTTAGTTTGTGTTTTAGATGTCAGCGAGTCACCTGATGACGTCGGAGCGCTCCATTTAATCACATCACAGCAGCCCCAGAGTCTGTTGAATTGTACTTTTAAAAAGGTGTGTGAAGTTCAAGAAGTTACGGGCAAAAAGTTTCATTTGTTTGAATCTGATTAATGTGTAGATCACTGACAAGTCTTGTTCTTCATTAGATGTTTCACATTCCTCCATTCTGATATGAAAAGCTGAATGCTCAATATACAATACAATGCTGTGCCTTCCATGCTCGTCTGCCTGTGCTGCAAGTCGCTAATAACGGCCCCGTCACCGCGGTCACATGGATGATGGACAGACTTGGGGCTTGGTGTCTGTGGTGACCACAGCCGGTGGTGTGTAAAGTGGGTCTGTTCGCTGTGGTCACACAAGTGGACGCTGGCATTTCATCTCATCTCGGTGATGTCAGCGGCCATTGCGTATCATCTGACGTCAAACCCGCGCCGGCCGTCGGCCCTGCCGCTGCTTTCGTTGCTCTGTTTATGGATGGAAAAGCGCGCAGTTTATAAAACACACGATGTCAATGACACACACACACACACACACAGTAGGCAGTAGACCTAATGTATATATTATGTGTATGTGCAGTATGCACACACTCACCGGCCACTTTATTAGGTACACTGCGCTAGTGCCTGTTTGGCCCCCCCTATTGTCTTCAGAACTGCTGTTAATTCATCATGACCTAGATTCATCAAGGTGCTGGGCACACTCCTCAGAGATGGTGGTCCACATTGACATGAGAGCATCACACAGTTGCTGCAGATTTGCTGTCTGCACATCCATGATGCAAGTCTCCCATTCCAACATATCTCAGAGGTGCCCTACTGGATTGAGATCTGGTGACTGTGGAGGCCACTGGAGTCCAGTGAACTCATCATCATGTTCAGGAAACCAGTTTGAGATGACTGGAGCCTTGTGACATGGCGTTATCAGGCTGGAAGGAGCCATCAGAAGATGGCAGTCATAAAGGGATGGACACGGTCAGCAACAACACTCAGGTAGGCTGTGGCATTTAAATGATGCTCAGTTGGTACTAAAGGGCACAAAGTGTGACAAGAAAATATCAACCACAATATCACACCACCTCCAGCACGTCCGAACAGTTGATACAAGGCAGGATGGACAACATGCTTTCATGTTGTCAACCCGACCATCTGAATGTCACAGCAGAAATCGAGACTCAGCAGACCAGGTGATGTTTTTCCAATCTTCTCTTGTCCAGTTTTGGTGGGTCTGTATGAATTGTAACTTCAGTTGGCTGTTCTTCAGCTGACAGGAGTGTCACCTGGTGTGGTCTCCTGCTGCTGTAGCCCCCCACCCGATTCAAGGTTTGACGTGTTGTGTGTTCAGAGCTGTAACGAGTGCATATTTGAGTTCCTGTCACCCTTCTGTAAGCTCAGACCAGTCTGGCCATTCTCCTCTGACCGCTGGCATCAACAAGGCCTTACTGCCCACAGACCTGCCGCCCACCTGATATTTTCCCTTTTTCAGGCCCTTCTCTGTAAACCCCAGAGATGGCTGTGTGTAAAAATCCTAGCAGTTTGTGAAATCCTCAGAGCTGCCCGTCTGGCACCAACGGCTATGCCAGGTTCAAAGTCACTTCAGTCCCCTTTCTTCTTCCCCATTCTGATGTTCGGTTTAAACTTCAGCAGGTCATCTTGACAAGGTCTACTTGGTGAAATGCTGCCATGTGATTGGCTGATTAGAGATTTGCGTTAACAAGCAGGTGAGCAGGTGTACCTAATAAAGTGGCCGGTGAGCGTATATATGGCGTATACATACACTGATCAGCCACAACATTAGAACCACTGCCAGGTGAAGTAAGTAACGTGGATTATCTCCTCATAATGGCGCCTATCATGGGTGGGATGTCAGGCAACAGCAAGTGAAGAGTCCGTTCTTGAAGGTGATGTGTTGGCCAGACATGAGGATCTGAGCGACTTTGACAAGGGCTACACTGTGACGGCTGGGTCACATCTTGTGAGGTGATCAGTATCTACCAAAAGAGGTTCAAAGAAGGACAACCAGTGGATTGGGGACAGTGTCATGGGTGCCGTCTGGTCTGATCCCACAGAAGAGCTACTGGAGCACCAATGGCTGAAAGACCTCATGCTGGCCATTAAAGAAAAGTGTCTGAACTCATCGTAGCTCGCTGTTGAGCTGCAGGCCAGTCGGGGGGCCCACGCTGACCGCTGGCCACTGCTGTAAGTGTGAGTATCAGAACTGGACCGTGGAGCGATGGAAGATGGTGGCCTGGTCTGATGAACCCTGTTTTCTTTTAGATCACATGGATGCCTGTGTGTTACTTACCAGGGGACGAGATGACACCAGGATGCGCTATGGGAAGAAGGCAAGTCAGCAGAGACAGTGGGATGCTCTGGGCAAAGTCCTGCTGGTCAACCTCAGGATGTTACTTTGACACAGACCACCTGCCTAAAGAGTGTTGCAGGCCACATCCACCCCTTCATGGCAATGGGATTCCCCGATGGCAGTGCCCTCTTTCAGCAGGACCACATTCAGGAATGACAAAGAGTTCAGGGGGTTGACTTGGCCTTCAGATTCTTCAGACCTCAATCTGATTGAGCATCTGTGGGATTTGCTGGAAAAACAAGTCCACTCCTTGGTGGTCCCACCTTGCAATTACTTGAAGGATCTACTGGGCCAGATAGCACTGGACACCTTCAGGGGTCTTGTGGAGTTCACACCTTGATGGGTCAGCACATCCTACACAGTATTAGACAGGTGGTCTGAATGTGGTGGCTGATTGGTGTAAATATATATATATATTTTGTGGTGGATGGCCGAGGCCGTTACCCGGCCAGAACACCCTGACCATGGAAGGACCAGTGGGAGAGAGTATTTTCAGGACAGTTTCTCCCCCGGACCGAAAGACGCAGCCCCCTTGGCTTATGAGCAAGGAAGCTCAACCCTGCTGGGGCCCATGGCCTCCACCAGGGGGCGCCTGGACGTTTGCAGGGCCCTATAACAGGAGCCAGTAGCCACCATTCAATGGCCTGAACTGGGAGGAAGTGGACGAAGCTTGCTGGGAGAGGAAGAGAAGAAGAAGAAGAAGAAGAAGGGACTGTGTTTGCTTATTGGTGCTGTATTGACTGTGCTGTGAGTGTGGGGAACGGGGAAGAGAAGAAAATACAAAGTGTGTCTGCCTGTGTGTGTTGGTGCGCCCCCTGGTGGTCCACAGTATATATATGTGTGTGTTTATATACAGTGGATCCAGAACGTTTTCAGACCCTTCACCTTTCCTCCATTTTCTTATCTTGCAGTTTTATTTTAAAACCACTAAAGTCCGTAGTTTCCATCATTGATTGATGATCGACACCCAAGAATGACAAAGCGAACACAGGAGTTTAGAATTTTTAAACTGAAATCCCACATTGACACCAGGATTCAAGACCCTCACTATGACACTTGAGACGTGTCTCCCATGCCTCCCACTCCATCGATGTTTCTACACCTCGTTTGGTGTCTGCTGGAGGTCAATTCAGTTGCTTAAACAACGTGACTTGGAAAGGCCCAGGCCTGTCTACAGAAGGACCACCGGTGAACAAAAACCCAAGGCAGGAGGTCGAAAGAACTGCCAGCAGAGCTCAGAGACAGGACAGGATCTGGGGAGGGAGGAGGACCACTAAAAAATGTCGAGCACAGTGGCCCCCATAATTCTTACGCAGAAGAAGCCTGCCTCCCAGTGAAAGTGAGCAATCGAGGTAAGAGAGGTGACCAGGACCCCGAAGGTCACTGTGGCTGAGCACCAGAGAACCCGTGTGCTGATGGGAGAAACTTCCAGAAGGGCAACACTCTGCATATCTGGGCTTTATGGCAGAACGGCCAGGCGGGAGTCTGTCTTAAATGAAGGCACCCACTTGGCATTTGGGAAAAGGCAAAGGACTCTGAGAGCATCAGAAATAGGAGTCTCTGGTCTGATGAAACCGAGAAGAGCGTCACGTCTGGAGGTAAGCTGTCCCCACTCGTCACCTGTGCAACACCAGTCCAGTGTTGAAGCATGGTGGGCTCAGCAGTATGCTGTGGGAACTGAACTGTCCAGAGACGTCCTTAATGGAGACCTGCTCAGAGCGCTCTGGACCTCAGCCTGGGCCAAAGGGTCACAAAGCAAAGACAACACAGGAGTGGCTGAGTGTGTCCTTGAGTGGTCCGGTCAGAGCCCAGACACACGGCTTTGGAGGGACCGGAGTACTGTGGACCACTGGTGGTCACCATCCAGCTGGACAGAGAAGACTGGCTGAAATAAACCCCAATGCAGGTGTGTCAGGCTTGTGGTGTCAAACCCAAGAAGTGACGGCCACAGCTAAGCACTGCGTAGAGGGCCTGGATGTCTGTGTCAACGTCACATGTCAGTCTTTTACTTTTAATACGTTTGCAGAAGTTTCTGCTTTACCATTCTGGGGTTTCATCTGTGGTCATTTTAAATGATTTTAACATAACAAATGTATAAACGTGACGGGGTCTGAACACTTTCTAAAGCCATTTTTATAAGCCCACCCATTTTTGAAGTCAGCTCATGTGGAGCAGAGGCACCCATCTGAGTAAATGTCGGACAGACCACAACCCTGGACAGTCAGACCTGCATGTCTTTGGATGGTGGGAGACGCCAGGAGGACATGCAGACTCCACACTTGGGATCTTGAACCGCAGACTCCTTGTTGTGTGGCAGCAGCACAACCACTGCGTCGCCTTGCTGAACCTGTAATGGCTCACTTGTTGTAGCAGAGGACCCTGAATGATACGAGAACAACAACGAGTGGCTCTGACCTTCCCAGCCACCTGTTCCTTATTCTCTGATGCACACAGGAGGAGGTCAGTTCAGTGAAGGTCACCCGATTGTGCCAGCCTACTGGAGCTGGCCTTGTCAGCCTCTCTGTCATGGCGTCGCAGCACAGCGCTGAAGTCACCGTACGCTCCCACATCAGACTCACATGGAGCACACTAGTTAGAGTGTCACGCTGTGTCACATCACACGCGACTTATGAAGCACACCCCACAAACCTGAACCGCAGCCCACATCAGAGGGAAATATAAAAAGTGCCAAAGGTTTTGAAAGTCACTATAAAGGTATATGAAGGTGCTAGCAGACATAAAGCTGCCATCGTGCATTGTACGTAAATAAGGGCGTCCCACTTTTTTGTATTATACATAATATAAGAGTACAGCGTGCCACAGAGGGGCTCTTAAATATGCAGCAAGATATAAAGGTGCTGTAACACCTACTACACGTGCGTCACAAAGAGGACTTTCTGATTTACGTGAGGTAGATTGCCCAGAGGGGACTGGTCAGGTGGTCTCTTGGTCTGGAATCCCTGCAGATTTTATTTATTTTTTTCTCCAGCCTCTGGAGTTTTTTTTTTTGTTTTTCCTGTCCACCCTGGCCATCGGACCTTACTTATTCTATGTTAATTAATGTTGACTTATGTTTATTTTTTATTGTGTCTTCTATTTTTCTATTCTTCATTTTGTAAAGCACTTTGAGTTACATTTTTTTTTGTATGAAAACATGCTATATAAATAAATGTTGTTGTTGTTGTCACACTGTTAGACATTATACACAGACTGTCAGGTCATTTTCATACCCACTTAATCCAGAGTAGGGTCCCCGGTTGGGGGCTGCGGCCTATCCCAGCTAGCATTGGGCACAAGGCAGGAACCAACCTTGGCCAGGGCGCCAGTCCATTACAGGGTAAACACACACACAAGCCAATTTAGCATTGCCAGTTCATGTCACCTGCATGTCTTTGTACTGTGTGTGTGTGTATTAGGCACAAACACAGGGAGAACTTGCAGACTCCATGTAGGGAGGACCCGAGATGTGGACCCTGCTCTCCTTACTGTGCCAGTGTGACGCCCCCTCATATACAGGGTGAATCTAAATTACATGAACACTAATGAATTATTTTTATCCTGACCACACCTGATGAAAAGGTCATGGCGGACCACTGTCATGATCTGACACCCTGTGATTTCTGGTTATGGGGTATGGTGAAGGAGGGCGTGTAGAGCAGGAAGGTTTGTGACATCAATGACCTGAAGGACAGAATGCGGACTGTGGTGTCATCTATTTATCTAATACAGAATGTGATGTGACATTGAGAGGGTCCTCATTATACAGCTGCTATGACATATGAAGTCACTATCAGGCCTACGACATGCGCCTGTTTTATACTAAACATGGATTACATCACAGATCAACATGCAATGGGGCTTCAGATTTAAAAGGAACTATAAAAAGGTACAAGACAAGACGATATAAAGCAGCCTATACACTCTCTCGCTCTAAATATACTGTATATATACACATACACCTGTGTAAAGGTTCTTAAATGAGCTGTAAGATATACGTGTGCTATACTGCTGTATCATATACTGTACCTAAGACGACATTAGAGAAAGGTGTTATAAAGGTGCTGTATGATACGCAGCTGCTATGAGGTACCTTACACAGACAGCCCTGCTCATCACGCCATGTTATTGCATACACTGACAAACCACCAGAGATAAACATGAAAGGCACTATAAAATGTAAAGAGGGCTGCAAAGGTTCATAAAGGCGCTCTAAAACAAAAGTAAAGCATTTTAAATATACCAGTGTGTTACACCGTGTGACACTATACAATAAGAAAATGAACTCTAAGGTAGCATACGTATGTATGTACCAGCTCATGTAATGGTAGACTGTGCCCAGCTCATATTCTAAAAGGGCCAGATGAGAACGTCACACCATGTCATATATCAGGGGTACACATGACAGGTGCTACAGGGTGTGAAGGGTCCTATACGGCCTACATCAAGTTTTAAAAGGACCACACCGGTTAACCTAGAGCAGGACATCACGCCGTGTTATATTACAGGCAAAGCCTATGAAGTGAAAATGGTGCTGTGAGGGTAAATAAAGGGGTACGAGGCGCACACACGCAGACACAGTGCCACACCATACCACAGATCAACAGGCAATGATCCACAACATTTAACTTGATAAACAGAAGTGCTTCAGGATAGAAAGGCGCTATAAAGCCTGTACCGTACACCCCGTCCAATGCTGTGCTAGAAAAGCCTAAAACAGCAGACATCAAAGGCAGGATCAGAATAAATAATCAGAGGTGCTAACCAAATGGACGCACACACACCGTACAGTGAGCTCCACAAGACAGGTGGAGACGTCAAGGCAGAGCTGACTGGCATGGACAGTTAACTAGCTAAACACAAACCAAAGGCGCTACATGCAAGAGCACGCCGAGATATGAGGAGCAGGTATGGAAATCACAAAACACACGACGAAAGGCACAAATAAGAAGGAGACATGAGAGGTACTGCACCAAACTGCTCGATGGATTCCACGTGTAGATTTTATTTCAATTGCATAAGAATGACCAAGAGATCACAGCGACACGACGGTGGCACTGCCCTCTGGCTCCTCCATGCCGCCCGTCCCAAGAGTTGGCACTTGACGTCTCCATGTCAGTGGTGCGGGTTGCTGGTTTTCATATCGTGACATTGAGCTCGGGGATAACACCACCCACAGGAAGTAATGAGATTGAAGGATTAGCACATCGTGAAATAAAGAGGCTTTTGTGAGAAACAACAAGAAGAACCTTTGAGCCTGGAGTGGGGGGGCGGTTGTCTGTAGTGCCGGAGCCTCCGCCGAAGTGGATGGGAAGCACAAGGAGAACAGCCGAGAGGGAAAGGAGCTGCCGGTTTTTGGAAATGTTTTCGCTTCTTGGCCCGGGCGAACTCACGTAGTCGACGGCACAGCTGGTGCCCCCACATGTGTCTCGCAAGGCTCCTTCATTAAAACCTTCATTAAAGGCAGCTTAGCTGCGGAACCAACAGGGCAGTCAGTGTGAACTTTTTCATGCGCGCTCCAGCAGTCTCGAGTTGACTTTTTATTTATTTGGCTTCTTATTTAGTTATTATTTTTTTTTTTTTTGGTGTGTGTAATTTTCCAAGCCACAGTCTGGCAACAATGTAAAGCTGAACAGAAGAAACTTTCTCAGCAGCAGACGCTTCCAAAGCCAAAGTGGAAAATGATAGAGTGTGATTGTGCCCACTGAGCCAAGGTGCAATTTAGGGAAAACCACCGAGCCGCAGAGAGAGCGGCTGGCCGGCTGTCATGTTGCTCGTCTGCCTGCTTTTAACCTCTGACATTCCCCGTCGTTTTAGGTAAGAGGTAAGCCCACCCCCAGTCCTTCAAGTGAGTAATGCTCAAATCTTTGGATAAGTAAGACCCCCAAAAGGGTGAAAGTGCTGAACTGAATTCCCTCCTGCACTCGGCCTCATGTCTCTCTATTCCCATACGCACCTGGTGCCATGATACTCCCCCCGGAGCGAGGAGCACTGGGACAGTCACCCTGTTTGAGGTGTGCCATGCTGCAGGCTTGGCTGGGGACACGCCAGTCCGTTCGGTCACTCGTGGCACCAGGTGTATCTCACATGCAGACAGAAGGTTCAGATTGATGAGGATTGTGTGCATTTGGCAAAAACAAAAGCAGACAAGAAAGTGTAAGGCGCCCACTTGCACCCGTCACACGTACTCCCTGCGGCCTCTCGATGTGTCGTCCATGGCTTGCATCTCCGGGGAGGCGGACGTTTTGCCGTCAAACTCGTCTTCGTAGCACAAATGAGACGAGGCCAGAAGTGCGCCGGCGACAATGTGCAGAAAGCTGGCCGCCCAACCGCAGAAGAGGGCATCGCCAAACTCCCCTCTGGGCATGATGTCGGGCAGGGTGTCGTCCCAGAACCTGGACAGGGTGATGTGAGCCGTGTAGGACACCGGCACCAAGCACAGGAGCCCCGAGAGAATGGACAAGGTGCCCCCAAAGATGCGCATGGCTTTCTTGAGTCTTTGACCTCTCCTGCTGTTGCAGCACTTGACCAGGGTCAAGCCGGGTATGGCTACCAGGACACTAAGGATGCTGATGGATACGGCCGTGCACATGAGAATACGGGCGAGCTTGATGTCCAGCGGGAGTCCCAGCAGGCTGTCGTAGGCTCGGCACTCGGTGCCCCCCATGTCCTGAACAACACAGGTCTCCCACAGTCCGGTCTGGTAGCTTTCTGTGGGCAGCAGGTCGGTGGAGAGAGACACCCACTGGGGCAGCAGCGTGGTGGTCAGGGTACAGACGCCAGCAGCGATGCACAAGAAGAGTCCCAGCAGCTCGACACACACATCGGGACCCATGCTCTCCCTCTCCCTGTCTTCTTTGCAGAGGCTGATGCTCAGCAGCTCCCGTGTTGAAGCGAATCCCAAAAAAAAAAAAACTAAATGGGTCAACTGGCGAAGACGGCCGGCACCCGACTAAAAGCACCTCCTGAAATTCAGCGGAAAAAAAAAAAACAAACGGAGACAAAGTGAAGCGGCGTGACACTTCGCTGGCCTTTTACTCTCGCATCTGAGTGGCAGACAAAAAGAGCATTGAGGCTGGTGCCAGTCCCCGAACACTGAGCTACGCGGGATGCTATTAAATCAGAGACAAGATGTGATTAAAGAGCGAGGCGCGCAGGACGGGCCTATTTATGGTGTCCCCTCTCTCTCTCTCTCTCTCTCTCTCTCTCTCTCTCTCTCCCTCCCTCGGACAATAACACATTGCTTAGTCAGTCAGTAGAATTTAAAGGAAAAAAAAAAAAAAAAAAAGACGGGATGGGTACAAAGCCTGCACTGGGCGGCCTGCACTATCATTTGGAAAAGTGCTGGCTGCAAAGCAAAAGATAAGCTTTCGGAGCGCCGGAACGCCTTCTCAGAGCTCAGGCTGCCAGAAAAGTAGCAGGATTTCTCTTCAGTGCAAAAGGAATCTGGTGAAATGGCAAGGACTCTTGGCACTGCTTGGGACTTTTGGGAGGGTGGCATGGCAGCCCAGTCACTGCTCCAAGGTCCTGGCCTTGACTCTCAGCCTGTGTGCAGACCGCATGCTTTCTCTGTGTCTGTGTCTTTTACTCCCAATTCTCTCCCAAATCCCAAAGAAGCACATGTGAGGTTAAATGTGGAGGCTGGCCCTGGGCGATTCAGGGTGCCCCTCGATGGACTGGCGTCCCATTCAGAGTAGGTCCCCGTCCCTATGCCTGTTACTGTTCACATCCCAACCCCAAACCTTAAATTGGATACACAACTACATACAAGAAATGGATGCACGGATCAAACAAAAACAGGATTCATTTCTATAGCGTATTTACATGCAAGATACGCAGCTCAGAGTCCTTTACACAAAGTTAGGAAAAAAATTCAATTACAAAGGCAATCAATGGAATACTAAAAAAGAATACATTTACAGGTCCAACTCCTTTACCATACAAGTGGTTACAATTCTTTTTCCATTTGGGACACAGACGGGTGAAGTGACTTGCTCAGAGTCACACAGTGATAGATAGATAGATAGATAGATAGATGTGAAAGGCGCTATACAACAGATAGATAGATACTTTATTAATCCCAAGAGGAAATTCACATACTCCAGCAGCAGCATACTGATAAAGAACAATATTAAATTGTTTAAATTGACAGTGATGTCAGTAGCTGTCCAAAGTTTTACCCACCGCGCCACACTGCCTGATAAATAAAGTCATCAAATAAATGAATACACACATACCAATTAAGAAGGAGAGCTGGCGGAGTCTTTAAATGTGGATTAAAGGGCTCAACTCATGTTTGCTTTGCGCCCATCCCCAGTATAATGTGTCATCTATGGGGGAGGAGCTAAGACCCCCGGGACTGTCCCTTTGGTCTGAGGATCCTTAGGCCTTTTTGGTCTTCCCTTCCATTTGGTTCTTTCAATCCTTCCATCTTTACTAAACGGTCCTAAACTAATCATTTCAAATAGGGGCAAGACAAAGTGGCGGCTCTGACTTCATGATATGCCAGTGTGTTGGCATTTGCCTTTACTGCAGGGCAGTTTCGCCACTCTGGGGATTGCTGAAGTCCACGTTGAGCCTCGCTAGTCTGCCCTCTACTGGTCAGTATTCTTGTGATGAAACTTTAAGATAGTCCTTAATGAGAACAGGATAACTCTCCCACCCACCCATTCATTACTGACCCTATTTATTCCATTATCCCGTCAAAAGGACCCTGTCCCAGTTGGCACTTTCTGTCCCTTTCCTGGATGTTGTACCAAACTTCAGCAGTCCCTGGAGAATTCTTTTGATTCACTGCTGAGTTTCAATCCCCATCCTCACCTGTAGCCTCAATTTCTGGGTGGTGATAGAAAGTGTTGCTGAAACGAGGCTCACCCCCCGGCCCCCCAGCATGGCTGAGCTCTCTCTTTAGAGCAGGCTGAAGAGCTCAGCAGTACAGTAGGACCTGCACATAGGACGCCATTTCATGTCTTGACTGGCCTGAGCGGAGAGTGAAGGATTTGAAGTGAACATTTTGTAGAATCCTGAAGACAGCCCAAGGTACAGAACAAGAAAATAGGCACCTATGACTAAGATCTAACTGAACAAGATGAAAAGAAAGAATGAAGAAAAGCTCACCACATAAAGTGCAATGTGAAACCACAGCTGTGTTCCCCATAAAGACGGGCTTGAGGCCATGTCTCAGTTGACCGGCGGCAGGAATATGCGGTGAGGCGGAGTAGACGAACGTCGCCACGTCTAAAGCCAGCAACACACTGCAAACGTGACGACTGCAGCTGCTGATCTCATCGCCTCAGGATGTCAGATTACACAACTAGTTGTGACAGAGGAGGACAAGTGATCAACGTATCCCGAGCTTGGCTTCAAATGACTGCGCTGCGTGGCAGGGCTGCTGCTACACATGGACTTTCCAAGTATGGTGAGTTCAGCAGCAATTACTGCCTTTTCTGTGTTGCAGTACAACAATTACGAGACATCAGACAGAGGAGCCCGTCTTGTGTTTGCGTGGTTGTCTCTTTATTCCTTGCGCCTGTACACCCTGGCGGACACTCATGATGGGTTGCCATCTGTCTCAAACACATACAGAGCCCATAGACCAGTTGGACCAACTCCCTGGTGCTCATGGGAGGACACCACTACTGCTGCGACCCCCTAATAATAATAATTCTTTGCATTTCTATAGCGCTTTTCTCACCACTCAAAGTGCTCAGCAATTGCAGGTTAAGGGCCCAACAGAGCAGAGTCCCTTTCGACATTTATGGGATTTGAACCAGCAGATCCCTAGCCTCAGAGCCACCACTCCGCCATCATGTGGCTGACAAATCAAGTAGTGTGATGAGGCCCTTAGGTGGGCCACATATTTCTGGACAGAACTCTGGTTCTTTAACATTCTATTTGATCACTCAAGTTACTCCAGTCCAGACTGACAAACGACACGGTCCTTACAGATCCCATTTTAATTATTACATTTGAATGTATGCTACAGGATTCCTTACAAAAAATGGACACGATCCTTGCTCCTTATAGTCCTTGTGGAAAATACTAGAAAGTCTAACTGTGATGCCACACTAACCGCAATGCTGTCTTGTAATTAGCCCAGTGCCCACGCTGTGTGTCTCAGCCTCACTGATTCAGTTGTGTTGACTGTGATGGCATTTAACATCTTAATCATTCTGAGAATGTGTTTCATATAGCGTCTTTCACTCCAAATGCGCTTTACATAACATACAATTATTATGATTACTTGCCTGACGCCCTTACCCATCTGAGATACAGTCAGTTCCATTTCTATTTTTTTTATTTATTGGAGCAGAGGCAGGCGAAGTGACTTACTCAGGGTCACACAGTAGCAGAATTTGAACCCACAGCCTCAGCTTTTGAAGTCCCAAACCGTAACCTCTACTCCACAATGACAACAAACACAAAAGCTTTAAGTGAAACGTACGATGGCCACACCGATAGACAGCAGACAGAGCCGTTAAAAAAGAATAAATGAAGAAAAGAAAACCGCGAGTGCTCTCCCCTCGACCTTCTCATATATTCAGGTATGGGGATGGATATTAGAGGAGTAAACCGCAAGACAAGGATTCGATTTTTATATTATGTACATTAAAGAACCACCAACAACAAATCAAATCAAATGAATCATACATTGAATGATTGTTATAAAAGTAAAGTTGAATGATTCGGACTCTGCAGCTGCATGAATAAAAGATAAAGTGCCACTTCAGGTCAGCGGAAACAGCCCAAAAGTTGATAGAAAACTACGTTTTGTACCAAATGCTTGTATACAAAATTTGGTTGACCAGTGTGATAGCGTCCTCAGTTTATCGTGTTTACACACATGCACACACACACACGCACACACAGACATAATTCTAAAAATGGTATTTTTGGACTCAGGGAGGTCTAAAACATCGAGATTCATCAAAATCCCAACATTGAATTTTTGGACGACTACAACACTTCGTTTATGAGAAAGTAAAAATCCAGGCCAGCTAAGAAACTGACATATAAGAGAAAAGGGGGGAGTCTTTAAGGGAGATTTGAAGGAGTCCACCGATGGCCCAATGGAGACAGCCTGGATATCCATCCATCCATCCATCCATCCACTATCCAACCCACTATATCCTAACTACAGGGTCACGGAGGTCTGCTGGAGCCAATCCCAGTCAACACAGGGCGCAAGGCAGGAGATAAACCCCGGGCAGGGTGCCAGCCCACTGCAGAGACAGCCTGGATATCCGTCTCAAAATGCCCAGTCATGTAGTGTGGACAGCATTACAATGAAATGGTGCTGTCAAAAATGCACTCACCCCAGTGGCATCAGGGGGGGGGGCTTCAAACACAGGAGAACATCTGGGCTTGGGCAGGGTAGCCTTACTGGAAGAAGAGGAAAAGGCCGGGGCCGACATAACAATCAGTGGAGGACATCGTCACAACAGTAAGGCAGACTTGAGACAAGCAGTCTGGGACGATAGAGACTGTCGGCTACAGCCACCTGAAGAGGCTCCATCTGCCTTGCAGCTCTCCCATAAACGACTTGTTGATCTGACGAGGAAGTTGAGATCAACAGGCAAAAGGAAGTGTGGCCTTACAAACCAGGAAGAGACTGGCAAACTGTTTAAGAAATCGCTACACAGATTAAAGGTCTGTCATCAGCTAAGTGCCTGGATGAAGCATTGGAACCGCAAACAAACAATGGTTGGGCCATTTCTTTTAATCTCTCTAATCTGTGTGTACTTTTATTCTCCAAAAATATTGCATCAGGACTCCTACTAACACTTTGACAGCCTACCTCTTGTTTTTCAAAGGACCCTTGTCACAATCGTGTAGGTGGGCCGTGACATCACAATACCCGATTGCTCACTTCTCAGCGCATCGCCAAGCAAGTCTTGGATTCGTTGACGGCAGACCAGTGCCGTTACTAGGATGTCATCCTGGGGTGGGCATTGCATGGGGATATGCATGGAGGGCAACTAAAGCCAAATAAGAAGTATTTAGAAAATGAGCTTCTAGCCCGTCACGGAGTGCACAGACATGAAGGCTTGCGTAACGTCGCTCAGACATTTCTAATTAAATTCATACAAGTTGGTCCGTGATTTAACAAGCTGCCCTACATTGTCGTTTAGTTCATGCCAACTAAATATTTCAACGTTTCCTTTACCTGACCCTTGGGAGGAAAAAGAGGGAGTGACTTTATTACAAGATGCTGATTGCAGCCACGAAGTGTACACACAATTGTGGTTATATGTGATTTGTACTTATTTCATTTCACTTCTTTACATTTATATGGCACTTGACACAGTGAGTGGGGAGCCACTTCAATCACCACTAACCTGGATGATGTGACAGCGGCCATCTTTGCACCAGTATACTCACCACACAAGGGGTGACAGAGA
Source organism: Polypterus bichir lapradei (assembly GCA_026402145.1). Lineage (NCBI taxonomy): Eukaryota > Metazoa > Chordata > Cladistia > Polypteriformes > Polypteridae > Polypterus > Polypterus bichir. The sequence goes on along the minus strand of JANRMT010062834.1, from coordinate 65,269,050 downwards.
CAGTTATGGGACGATATTAGGGGGCAGGAATGACTAGGCCACTGAGGGCAATTTAGCCAGGACATCGGGATACACCCCACTCTTTATGAAGGATGCTCAGGGTCCTTTTATGGACCCAGAGACAGTCAGGACCTCGGTTTTATGTGTCTCATGTGAAAGACAGCACTTTTCTAACTGCCCAATGTCCCAGTCACTGAACGTTTGGATAACGCGCCGCAAGTTCTTTTAATGAACATTTTAAATTGGACAGTAGGTGAGAAAGGCACCTCAATAATAATGACAGAGTCTAAGAAGTAGTTTTAAGGGGACCCACCAGCAAGAGACGTTCACACATGCAAATACAGAGCAAACGCACACGTAGAGCAAGAGATAGCAAATATTTCTGAGTGACTTTATTACCCGGGTGTCTTTTACAGCCTCTGTGGCTAGCATTCAATAAAGCTAAATTGAAAACACGGTCATACACAGAGAGATTAAACCAGAAATAGAACCCAAGTGTCTGGAGCCATAAGGCAGCGGTGTGGACCACTGTGCCACATTGTATTACGAACCCACAGTCCACTCTAACGTCTTCTGGATTGTCCAGCTTATAAACTGTAGAGCAGGGGTCCTCAATCACAGTCCTGGAGGGCTGCAGTGGCTGCAAGTTTTTCTTCTAACCCGGTTGCTTAATTAGAAAGCAAATCTTGCCAGTAATTTAATGTCATGGCATGTTGGTGCTTTAACTCTGCTCATTCTCATATCCTCGATTTTCTTCCCCTTTCTATGGATTTCATCCAAATGATTTGAAGTCTAAAATGGAGGAGTAATTCTCAGTCCTTCACTTTTTTCTCTTCACTTTCCTTCCAAGTATTTCATTAAACTAAACAGTGCGTGATAAATACACACGGGTGTCAATTGTAACAAGTTAAATGGTCTCTTTTGTCATTTGCATGTTATTGCTAATTAGGATCAATTAAAAGCTGAGAATACGGCTGTTTAAGACTAAAATAAGCAATAAGGGTTCAAAATCATAAGGAGCGAGATCACTGAAGTGAAGCAGAAGTGTTACTGGAGCAATAAGGGCTTCTCATTAAGCAGATGGGTTGGAGCAAAAACCTACAGCCACTGCGGCCCTCCAGGACCGTGATTGAGGACCCCTGCTGTGGTGTAATGGTGGTAAAAGATCAACACTGACGGTAGATACATCCATCCATCCATCCATTATCCAACCCGCTATATCCTAAATACAGGGTCACGGGGGTCTGCTGGAGCCAACACAGGGTGCAAGGCAGGAAACAAACCCTGGGCAGGGCACCAGCCCACCGTAGAGCACACACACACACACACCAAGCACACACCAGGGACAATTTAGAATCGCCAGTGCACCTAACCTGCATGTCTTTGGACTGTGGGAGGAAACCGTACATACAGAAGAAAATCCACTTTCTGCCATTTCTTTTCCATATGGGTTTCCACTGCCACTGGTGTAATTGTCTTTCAAGCACAAGTGTTTTCCTTCTCAGGCCTGCGTCCTTACGGTGTTGTACTAAAGCAGGGGTGGCAACCTCCAGGCCTGGAGTGCCACAGTGGCTGCAGGTTTTCATTCTTACCATCTTCTTAATTAGTGACCAGTTTTTACTGCTGATTACTTCTTTTAATTCACTTGACTGAGGCTCCATAGTTGTTTCTTTTTCTTTAGCAGCCAAACAATAATGAGACAGAAAACAAGCCACCACATGACTAGCTCCCCTGTGCCCATCACACAATATCAGAAATTAAAGAAAGGTGATGGTCTTGGTAAGGCTGATCTCTCAAGTCACCAAAGCATCTTGACGGTGCTCTTAGAAAGAACAGAAAAACGACAGTTTTCGAAATGTGTGCTGTGGCAGAATGAGAGCAGCAACAAGCCATGGAATTGAATAACGGGTTTAATTAACAGCAAGAATCGGCTTCTCATTGAGAAAGTGATTGGAGTGAAATTGGTTGGAGTTTGAAGCCCCAGTTTAGCTGGTCATCTGTTAGCTTGTTTCACATCTCATTTCTGCTTGGCTGTCATTTAATGAAGACAGGAATCAATTCAGAGGACTGAACTCCTCCAACAGGGCTATTAAAGTGATGGGGGAAAAAGTTAATTAGCAGTGAAAACTGGTCACTGATTAGGAAAAGGGTTAGAATGAAAACCTGTAGCCACTGCGGCCCTCCAGGACTGGAATTCGCCACCCTTGTACTAAAGTAAGCACAGGACTGCACTGAACGTTCAAAACTGATCCATCTGCTTCCTCATAAACTCGGCAGGCCCTACGGACGCGGACCCCACAAGTCAGACTTACTGCTCCCTCCACCGAGTGCAGCTGCTCCACTCAATAGTCAGGCAGCATCAGATGAATTCAGAGAACATTGTAAAACGTACAAATATTATGGAAGAGCAAGACAAACATTCAGTCATTCATTAGATTCTATTTAATTTCACAGAAAGATGGTATTAAAGATGGTATTAGATATAATTAACTGAAATTAAAGGAATTCTGCAGTTGTTACCTGAGGAATGACAATCAAAAAGCCTGCTTCAGAATTCCTGAAGGCTCAACACCTAATCAGATCCCATTGACCTGTAAAATAAAATCAATAATTTGAATGAAACATGGGAAGATTTTATAAAGAAAAAAAAATGGCATACAGTAGCACACCAGTGTTGGACATTCTGAATTGCACTGGCAGATGACTCCTGTGGAGGATTCAGTATTCAGCGCTGTTAAGCCCTGCCATTTTGAGTCATTCCCGAGACACGGTCCAGCACAGCCCAACTTCACACTGCCTGCCATGCTTAAACCAGTTCAGAGTGCCAGAGTCTACCCTGGCCACATGGGGAACCTGGATGGGGTGTCCCTTCATTGCAGAGATGACAGAGTCCTGCACCTGCCATGAACATCTTTAGAGACGTGGGAGGAAAACAGAAACCCCTGAAAACTCACACAGACAAAGGAAGAACAGAAAACTCCATACACAAAGACTGTGAATGGGATTTGAACCCGGGATGCTGTGTCATTGAGGCAGCATTGTTAACCCATCCCTAAGAACAGTACGGATGCCTCTGTCACCTTCATGGCCTCTGAACAGTGCCCGTGGAGGTTTTTCACCATTGCCCATCCTTTTTGCGGTTACTAAAAGGACCAGAGGACAAACTCTATTAGGAGATCATTTTGGCTACAGTGGCATTAGCCCTGAGATACAATAAGTTTAAACAGGGGTGAGTGACCCAAGTGGCATGGCGGCTCAGTGGTTAGCTCTCCTGCCTCAGTGCCCTGTTGTTCTCTGGGTGGTCTGTATACTGTGCTTGCAGGATATTTTCTTCAACAGCAGTAAGAAGCAGCACTTGTAATAAATCGTGTTATTTGACAGGCATTCTCAACCAATCAGAGTCGGTGGTGGGCCCTGAAGCTTGAGCTGTTATGGGGACCCCTTCATAACCAGCAGTGGAGGTATGGGTAACCACTGCTACTGTCCTCAATAGGGTTGTTCCAGAGTTTTTTGATACTTTAATAATCTTTGAGTTTCACTATTATTTTGTATTGAATTACACTATAATATTAATATTTCTGCGGTGGGCTGGCGTCCTGCCCGGGGTTTGTTTCCTGCCTTGCGCCCTGTGTTGGCTGGGATTGGCTCCAGCAGAACCCCGTGACCCTGTAGTTAGGATATAGCGGGTTGGATAATGGATGGATGGATGGATATTAATATTTTTTAAAACCCCTTCTCATACAGTAGACACCCAAAATTTGTAAGCAATAGACTAAAGTCGCTTCTGGGCCCTGGGAGCTTAAGCTTCTTTAGTTTCATTGTAGACCCACCCCTGTACCATATTCAGCCAATCAGAGAGATATATTTAGTGGGAGCCCACCCCTTCTGTGAACCACCGTTGTGTCAAGCATCCTGGTTTGAGAGGCAGTGGCCACCCTGAATGAAAATGGCTGCAGGGGTCATCTTTGTGGATTTATGCTGCAGTCGCTCATTCTTAGTTGCTACTTGTGACGTCTCACTTTGTCACTTCACTGTGTTCATGTGGACGTCCAGTCACATTTTTGGGAGAAACGTGAGGCTGCTGCTGCTGCTGCTGCATTGTTACTTGGTCTGGACAAAAACCATTCCAAGATTAACTTCATTTTCATGTGCATATAAAGAGCACAGTACATGCATTAAAAGCACATCCCGTAATTCCCAATGCAATCTGACCACAAAAATGTAAGCTATTTTTTAATTTTATATTATTGACTGAGATGAAAGGTCTGCACTACTTTACAAGTCAGAGAATTTGGTTAGCATTATTTTCTCCAAATTGTTCAACTTGGAGTCCCCACTTCAAAGGGTGTGAAATTTTCGACTTGGAAACTCGGGTTTTCCGCTCTGTCTGAGAACAAGTGCACACCATTAAGGGTTCAGTTATTACATTCATCTCCGGCCAAAGCTGAATAATCTTCTAACGTTAGAATAGAACATGAACGGTACGCAGCATTAAAAAAACAAGATTACACACATAATGCTAGGCAGACACTGGCACTTGCCATTTATACAATCTGTTTAGCAAGGGCCAAGACATATTGGGGACACCAAAGGACTCACCAAAACATCTCGACAGTGGTCTTTGAAAAAAAAATCGGGAGTGATCTCCCCTCGACTTTCTCGTATACTCAGATATGGAGATGGATATTTGAGGTGTAAACCACAAGACAAGTTATTAGATTTTATATTATGTACATTAAAGAACCATCAACAACAAATCAAATCAAATTAATAATACAGTATATTGAACAATTATTATAAAAGTAAAGTTGAATAAATCGTACTCTGCAGCTACATGAATAAAAGGTAAAGTACCACTTCCGGTTAGTGGAAACAGCCCAAAAGTTGATAGAAATCTACATTTTGTACCAAATACTTGTTGTTGACCGAAGTGAAAGCAGACTCAAGTGATCGTGTTTACACACACAGACAGACAGACAGACATAACTCCAAAAATGACATTTTCAGACTTGGGGAGGTCTAAAACGTTGAGATTCATTAAAATCTCGACATTGAATTTTTGGACGATTACAATTTTTTCCCCTATACTTTGTATAAAAACAGAAAATCAACAGTCTGCTGTGGCAGAAAGAAAACATCAACAAGTCCTGATATTCAATAACATGTCAAGTCAAGTTGGGGAGCCTGCACTGGTACAGCACCCACCACACGTTGAAACAACTCGGGATCCCGGTTGGCAAACCCCCAGGCAGACACGCGGTCCAGTGCCACCATCCAGAAATGACCCTCTATCTGCCACAGCCAGGTGTTACGTGGGTGACCCCTTGGCCTGGTCCAGCCACTCGGGTGCCCAACAATGAGGATCTTACGAGCCGGATCACCCTTGAGGGAAACGCGCCACTTGGCTGTAGTGCCATAACTGACACTCCCTCACAATGCAGGTCATGTGCCTCATTCGGGGCTCCATGAGCAACACAAAGTCAAACCAACGGTACCCAAGTATTCTCCGAAGATAAACACAGTACCAAAGGAGTCCAGTCTTCATCTCAGGTCACTGGATAGCGTCCATGTCTTGCAACCATATATTCAATGACGACTTTAATTAACAGCAAGAATTGGCTTCTCACTAAGAAACTGGTTGGAGTTTGAAGCCCCAGTTTAGCTGGTCGTCTGTCAGCTCGTTTCACATCTCATTTCTGTTTGGTTGCCATTTAATGAAGAAACAAATCAATTCAGAGGAGTGACTCCTTAAACACAGGGCTATTAGTGTTAATTAGCAGAGAAAACTGCTGGCTGATCATGAAAATTAAATGAGAACCTGCAGCCACTGCGGCCCACCAGGCCCGGAGTTGGACGCCCCTGCGTGAAACATTCCTAAAGTTTACGGACCGCACCGCTCCTCGTCCAAGTAACGGAGGTCGCAGGCACTCGGACCTTGCAGCTCCGCACCTTTCCTCCCTTTGTCTCGATTGACTGCTACGCTGTAAATTAGAAATTACAAATGTCATACCTTGTGTTTATTCTTCCTTATAGAATGGCGTGGGACCCGTCGTGTCTCTTCTGACGGATTTGTACCCCGTTTTGTCGCAGTGGTGCAGACAGTAAAAGAATAGAATAGAAAAGAGTGCGGAAGACCCGCAACGTTTCCTCAGCCAATCACGAGACAGCCCGCCTTTATGTTCATCAGCCAATCGCATCGGTTGAAGAAGGCGCAAGTTTTCGCGGTTTCAGAAGCCACAAAATGGGGGAGGAGGGATTGGGGATCTCGCGTTTTTGTGCACACTGATAATAAATGGATTCACTGTTGGTCAAGGTACTGCCGTGAAAAACTTGTCAACTCAGCTTTATACAGAAGGTATGTCATATGACTTGCAATTCGACTTTGGGAATGTTGACAACACGAATGTACAGTAGTTGGATACTGCCATGCCACGCTGTGAGAGCTGATTAAGCTTCCTTGTTAAGCTAAGCCAAGGTGTCCGGCGTCCTTGGTCAGCGGTCGTCATTAGTATGCGCCATTCAGTCTTCTCACTGTAATAGTTTAAAATGCAATGCCGACACAGCAGAGTCTTAAACAAGCGTGTGCCCAAGTCATTCAATTCAGGCTGATCAGATTTCCATGTTTTTAAAACGCGACGCAAGTCGTTGATCCGCAGCGGCGAGTGGCTGTGAGGCTCGTGCAACTCCGGGCATCTTATAGAAATGTCTGCGCATAAATCAAATACACGTGTATTTCTTTTCGCTTTTCGGGGACTAAAAACGTGGCATATTTGTTAAGTTCCGAAACATCCGGGACGTGTTGCATAAAACTGGGAGCTATGGTCAGCCAAACCGGGACGTCGTATGGTCTGAATTCGGAACCGTCCCGGTTAAACTACTATCGCCGCCCGACAGCTGATCGAGACCGCACAGCAGACCATCAATACAAGTCAAGTCGGCGCGGACGGCCGGGCAGGGCAGGACAGGACATGGACGTTAAAAGCCTCCTCTAAAAAGAGTTTAAGAAATGGGAGCCGCACTTAGCCGTACGCACCGTCATAAGCCACTAGCGGCACTTCACTCGATGTGATTGTGACATCCTATATGACAGCTGCTGTATTTGAGCTTGGCTTTTAACTAAATGACACTGGCATTGGGCATTAAACACATTATACAGTATACTGAATACTCTACTAATTCAACTAATTGTATTCCGTTGTTTTTTTGTTTTTTTTTTAATGCCACTTATGTTTTAAATAATCAACAAGGTATGTAAAAAACAAGTAAAATGCTCCAGCTTTCAAAACAGTTAATTATGTCTTGGAATTTGAATTTTACACCATGACTCAATTTGATAACTTGTATATGATGCAAATTATAAAACCAACTTTTTTTATTTCTTTCACATAAAATGCAAAACCAGTATTCTAGTCATCATCGGCATGTCTGTGTGCCCATCCAGGTGTCTTTCTGCCTAACATAAGTTGATTTTATTTGAATTTGTTACACTTATCGCTTTTAGGAAATTTTATTGAGAAAGTTCCATTTCAAGTTCAACAGCAAGTAAATGTTGTAATCAATACAATGAAATTCGGACTTGCATGTCTCCTTAGAACAGTTGGTAATAATACAATACCAAAAAGAGTATACAATGCAATTCAACATATATATTTATATATGAATGTGTGTGTGTATACAGTATCACTTATCTATGAGCTGCTTCTCACAACTGAGAGGATGTGGCGGATGTTTGCCAACTGGCTGGCCAACCACAAGCATTACCTGGTAGGTAAGCCACCTAAATAATCAGATTGTGACTTAGAACTAAGAATGTAAAACAGTACTCCGATCTTCACCCTGCCAAATAAGTGAACCAGCCACCAAAGCACAACGACTTAGGCTCTGCCTCAGGCACTGATGTCCAAGGTTCGATCCCCAAAAGGGGAAGCAAAAGTGTGCACACCTGATGAGCCCCAAGTAGGGCGAAACATGTCTGTGTGCTGTTTGTATTGTTTGGCAGATACTGTATCATTCATATATATGCTGACACAGCAGAGTCTCGTATGCCCAAAGATTCACTTTGGAGTTATTAGTCTTATATGCCTTATTCATCTGTTTTTTTTTTTTCCTTTGCAGCTTCTTTTTTAACTCTTTATTAACCTACTGCAGAGTTTTTTTTTTTAATTTCCTATTAATTCCAATTTTAGGTATGTATCTGTCCGGCATTACATGTAAAACATTTTTAAATCTGTTCCACTGCTCCTCAACTGTCTTATCCCAGTCTGTCCTCCTTTGACTTTGCCATATCTGCTCAATATTTGCCCTACCGAAGCTCAGCTTAACAATTTTAGTCTTTGCATCTGCACTCTTACAAAACACTGAGAATTGTATGACATTCTGGTCATGTGACCCTTGTGGTTCAATCACCTCCACACCCTCAATTCTCTCCTATTATTACAAAATAATAAATCCAGACAGGCTTCACCCCGTGTTGGTACTTTAACATGCTGTGTTAAAACACAGTTGCTGATTACTTCTAAAAATTGTGCTCCTCCATCTGTAAGGTTATCCCAGTTAATATTTGGATACTTAAAGTCCCCCATGACTATAATATCTCCCTGTAAACCTGCCTTTTTGATATCACTAAAAAGATGTGTGTTAAAATGACTGTCTGCATTGGGTGGTCTGTAACACACTCCTAATAAGACCTCTTTCCCTAATATTTTCCAGGTGAAGCCGGACGTCCTCACTAAGGGGCTCATTATCCAGCTGAAGGGGACTTACATTTAAATTTGGTTTGACATAAACAGCAACCCCACCTCCTTTTCTGTTCTGTCTATCCTTCCTAATAATGCCCAGAGGGGACTGGGCAGTCTAATGGTCCTGAATCCCTGCAGATTTTATTTTTTTCTCCAGCCGTCTGGAGTTTTTTATTTTTTTTGTTTTTTCTGTCCACCCTGGCCATTAGACCTTACTCTTATTCTATGTTAATTAATGTTGACTAATTTTATTTTCTTACTGTGTCTTTTATTTTTATATTCTTCATTATGTAAAGCACTTTGAGCTACTTTTTGTATGAAAATGTGCTATATAAATAAATGTTGTTGTTGTTGTAATGTGTATCCCTCTATGTTATACTCATTCACATCTTTGTTATTTAGCCAGGTTTCCTTTATTGCTATAATATCATAATTATGCTCTGCTAAATACAACTCCAACTCATTTACCTTATTTTTGACACTTCTAGCATTAAGGCAAGCTATTTTTAATGTGTTACTCCGTCTACATTTAAATGTTGAGTTAGAAACAGCAACACCTCAAGTTTACAATGGAATGTCTTTCAGGTGACTTAGGACAAGCCACAATAACACAGACTGTGTTCTGAGACAGTTGCAGAGAAATTGAAATGCTTGGTAAAGTGAGAACCTCGTGAACACCTGGGGCATCATGTATAACGCTGTGCGTAGAATTTGCACTATAACCTGACGTAATCACAAAAGCCGAAATGTACTTACGCACAGAAAAATCCAGATGCAGGAATCTATGCGTACTCAAACTTCCGTGTTCTGCCACTCCATAAATCCCGGTCAGCGTGAAAAGTAACGCTCGTGCACGCACCTTCTGTCCCGCCCCAACTCCTCCCAGAATTACGCCTCTTTGAATTTGCAGATCAATATAAATCGCCCTTAAGCTCAGCCTTCTGTGAAAATGCAATGGGAAAAGCACGGGGGAAAATATAAGAATTTCAGCGAATACCAAGTGGAGGTAAAGGAAAAACATACTATTTGTTTATTTAAACTGTGATATAATCAACAAAAGGAAGTTGATCGAGTGACATATTGTGTTGGAGAAACTTGAAAGCTCACGTTTACAAAGTCGCACTTTTCCGGAAATAAAAAAGAAGTTGTCAGATATCAAAGTCACCGTGAAAAGGCGAGTCGTAGCCCACCGTCTGAGTGTCATGTGAAAGCTTATTAGGGTACAGAGAAAAAAAAGGCACACAGTGGGGGAAAAAAGCACGAAATGTCAACTTCAATCTCAAAATTTCAACTTTAATCACATAGTTTATTTTGTCATTAAAGTAGAACATCATAAACTTCATCTTAAAATCGTTTAATTAACCAGTTTCTCAAATCACATCGTAATTAAAGTAGCATGTTAAATGCTTTGTTTTGTATGTAATCTTCAATGTGCTCAATTTGTGTGAATCACTACTTGCTTCTTAAACCGTGGCTCTCTTCCTCCGACTTGACACAGAATCCATTACATTCATGATATTACAGCTCTCTGAATAACTAAAATACTGAGATGTATACGTGATATCATTTTCATGATGATAGGATTTAAAGCACGTTATTAACATTAGTTTCACGGCGCTGTGATTGTGCACGAACTTCGATGAAATTATTTATTGCAGCAGTACTCAGGGGCGGCTCTAGGCTTGTGGCGGCCCTGGGCAGAGAAAGAATTGGTTGCCCCTTTGCCCGCCAATGTCAATATGGTATCTTATGCACGGTGGATGGCCACGTCCGTTGCAGACACTGCATAGCCGCCTTGTGCTCATGACACAAGCATTTAACTTTTGTTGAAATTTGCCGCTGCTTTTTTAGCTGTGTCGTTATTTTCTCTTTCTGTTTTATATTCAACTAGCAAAATACCCGCGCTTCGCAGCGGTGAAGTACTGCCTTAAAATTTTTATTAAGGATAAAATTAAACCTTTTTACACTGAGGGAAAATATACCAATAATTATTTGTTAAGGATCTCTTTGTATGCCACATTGTCAGTTCGGCCCTCCAGTTGCAATATGACCAAGCTGTGCGCTGAGCTTACTCTTGAGCATGCAACGTACAGTTAGCCATGTGAACAGTAATCTTGTTTCAAATCTCACAGCTTGGATTGCTGCTGTCATAATCGGTTTGAGTTTCATGGTTTGTTTCAGTTACGACAGTATTTGTAGGACTTGTGTTGAAGAGACATTCGGCATCTGTCAAGCGTTGTAAGTATACAACCAGTTTCATTGATAACTTCACATCCAGCTTTTGAGAGTTTAAACATTTCTAAACATCAAAGTGTCCACTACTGAAATCGTCACCTGTGAA
>JANRMT010062834.1:65101904-65241764 GCA_026402145.1 Polypterus bichir lapradei | reverse complement strand
CTTTACTCAGGGCTGCGGGCACCACCAGTGCAGAGCTTGCTCAGGAATGAATGGCAGCAGGCAGGTGTGAGTGAGGTGAAGACGTTTGGAGGATGGCCTGGTGGGTGTCAAGAAGGGCAGCAAAGAAGCCAAGAAAAACATCAGAGACAGACTGATATTCTGGCACTGGACTGCTGAGGACTGCTGGGAGAAAGCCATTATCTCTGATGAATCTCCTTTCTGATTGCCCAGGGAAGAAAAGGTGAGAGGAGCTACCATCAGTCCTGTGTCACGCCAACAGTAAAGCATCCTGAGACCATTCATGTCAGCCAAGGCAGTGGGCTCACTCCCAATTTGGACTATGAATACAGCCATGAATGAAGAATGAGACCAAAACATCAACCGAGAGCAACTTCTCCCAACCATCCAAGAACAGTTTGGTGACCAACATGATGAAGCACTGGGCCATAAGGCAAAAGTGACAACTAAGTGACTAAGGGAACAAAACATCAACATTTAGGGTCCATGGCCAGGAAATTCCCCAGACCTTAATCCCATTGAGAGCTTGTGGGCTTGTGGTCAAGAGGCGGGTGAACAAACAAAAACCCACCAATTCCGATGCTGCAAGAATGAGCTGCTGCCATCAGTCAGGATTGGGCCCAGAAGTTGATTGACAGACAGCCTGCCAGGGTGAATTGCAGAGGTCTTGAAAAAGAAAGAAGGGCCAACACTGCAAATATGCAACACTGTTTAATGATCCCTGGCTGAAGGTCCCCACTTTGAGTGTGTCACCGGGAGGATGTGCTGCATTGTTCATAATGGCTGTCATTCTCCCCTCCGTCCCATAACTGAGCCTGCCTTCTTAATTAGCCTGCTGACGCTGTGAATAGGTAGGTTATCTTTAATTCTTACTGTAAGAAGTCCTGATGATGTGCGTTTGCTGGTGTCTCCTGTCCGTCTGTCCTGGAGTTCTGACAACAACGATTTATGGTCTCTGAAGAGCAGCTGTGCCAAGTGAAGGCCCCCTTAGCTGGAGCCTGATAACGGTCAGTTTTTATCTAAGCAGGACATCTGGGCACTTGAAGGAGAGGACTGAGGTGTGCAGAAAGAGGAACACAACTTTGGAGCCACCAGTGGGTGAGCCCAGGACGACGTTGTTTGCGGCAGCCTCTGTTAACATCTTGGCCGAGGATGACGTGGTGTTTGGACGTCACCTTGAGGTGTGAGTGTTGTGGATTCAAGTAAGAGGAGGATTTGCCTGGTGCTGGACTGAGACTGTGAGGCGTGTTGCTGAGCTCCTTTTGGAAGCCGTTGAGATAAAGCTGTTGAAATCTGAGAACCAGCCAGCATTGTAATTTCTCCCCATTTCCATGGCTCGGTGCTTTGACTTTGAGCTTTCTCTTAAATTTAGTTTCATGGCCACTCCAGCTGATTGATTGTAGGCAGAATTCTCACTCTTGGGCTTTCTCTTCTCCCTCCTAAAAGGAATTCCTAGCTAAACCTCTCACTGCTTCAGGAAACTGGGCTCAAGTAAAACGGCTGAGGGACGAAAATGAAAGGGCTGAGCTCAAATCCAGAAAAAAAGCAAATAAATAAATAAATTGTTAGAGTAGTGAGCACCAAGTCCTTACTCAGAAAAGGTCTCCAGCCGCTCACTCAGTAACACGTGAAACTTTCTTTTTGTTGATTTTAAATCCCAAATCTTGGACTCCAGGAGTAGCGCGTCGCCTTCTTAAATAGCCTGTGGGTGATGATGTCACTCCTGGAGGTCACATGGTAGTAACAGGCCTGTGTTGCTATCAACAATATGGCTACCAGACTTTGAAGAACCACAGAATGCTGGCGCTTACAATAAACATGAGAGAGAAACAACAATAGTATTAAGGATTAGTAACAAGCAAAATATGAGAATACATCTCGAGATGGCACGTGTGACAGTAGGGGGCACTATCGCTCCCTTGAACCCTCAGGTACCACGCCAAACACCAGGTAAAAGTGCAACAATTCTTCTTTTTTTATTATAATAATCACGTGCACCAAACACCCTCCACTCCACACTACTCATGAACTAATCAATACAATAATAAGAATCAATTTAGGCCAGTAAGCTTAACATGCATCACAGGAAAATTAATGGAAGGAATTATTAAGGATAAGATTGAGCAACACATGGCAAGGACAGGAGTTATTCTGACCAGTCAGCATGGGTTCAGAAGAGGGAGGTCGTGCTTTACTAACATGTTGGAATTCTATGAGGTTGCAACAAAAGCATACGATCAAAGTGGAGCATATGATGTTATTTATCTGGACTTTCAGAAAGCATTTGATAAGGTGCCACATGAGAGGTTGGGCATCAAGTTAAAAGAAGTGGGAGTTCAGGGTGATGTTTTTAGATGGGTACAGAATTGGCTCAGACACAGGAAGCAGAGGGTGATGGTGCAAGGAACCTCATCAGAACTGACCGATGTTAAGAGTGGTGTTCCACAGGGGTCAGTGCTAGGGCCGCTGCTATTTTTAATATATATAAATGATTTAGATAGGAATATAAGGAACAAGCTGGTTAAGTTTGCAGATGATACCAAGATAGGTGGATTAGCAGATAATTTGGAATCTGTTATATCATCACAGAAGGACTTGGATAGCATACAGGCTTGGGCAGATTTGTGGCAGATGAAATTTAATGTCAGTAAATGTTAAGTATTACACATAGGAAGTAAAAATATTGGGTTTGAATACACAATGGGCGGTCGGAAAATCGAGAGTACACCTTATGAGAAGGATTTAGGAGTCATAGTGGACTCTAAGCTATCAACTTCCCGACAGTGTTCAGAAGCCATTAAGAAGGCTAACAGAATGTTAGGGTATATAGCGCCTTGATGTGTGGAGTACAAGTCCAAGGAGGTTATGCTCAACCTTTATAATGCACTGGTGAGGCCTCATCTGGAGTCCTGTGTGCAGTTTTGGTCTCCAGGCTACAAAAAGGACATAGCAGCACAAGAAAAGGTCCAGAGAAGAGCGACTAGGCTGATTCCAGGACTACAGGGGTTGAATTATGAGGAAAGATTAAAAGAGCTGAGCCTTTACAGTTTAAGCAAAAGAAGATTAAGAGGTGACATGATTGAAGTGTTTAAAATTATGAAGGGAATTAGTACAGTGGATCGAGACTTGTATTTTAAAATGAGTTCATCAAGAACACGGGGACACAGTTGGAAACTTGTGAAGGGTAAATTTCGCACAAACATTAGGAAGTTTTTCTTTACACAAAGAACGATAGACACTTGGAATAAGCGACCAAGTAGTGTGGTAGACAGTAAGACGTTAGGGACTTTCAAAACTCGACTTGATGTTTTCTTGGAGGAAACAAGTGGATAGGACTGGCGAGCTTTGTTGGGCTGAATGGCCTGTTCTCGTCTAGAGTGTTCTAATGTTCTAATCCTCCAACTCCCAGACACTTAGCCACCCTTCCTCCCAGCTCAGCTCAACGCTCTGGTGTTTCACTGTCCTTTTTATAGTCCTTGACCCGGAAGCGTTTCACCCTCTCTGTCCATGTGAGCCGGAACACTTCCGGGTCAGATAAAAATCCTTCTTTTTCTACACCCAGGAAGCACATCGTTCCCTTTGTCCACGTGACTCTGACGTACTTCCTGGGCGTAAGGCAAATAGTCTCTGTGCCTCCCTGCAGCGTCCTCTAGCGGGCCCCAAGGTATCCAACAGGGCTGAGAATAAAAACTACATTGTCCAAAATTCCCTGCTGGCATTCGGGGCATCTCCACGTTGCAGGGAGGACTCCACCTGGCGGCTTGGGTGTATTGGCCTGGGTAGGCTGCCGGCCATATCCCACACACGTTGTTTCAGAGAGCCGTTAAACTTAAAGTCCTTACACGTCCTGCTGCAGGTCACCACACACCCCTCGATCAGAGCCGCACGGAGTTATCTGTTTGTGTTCTTTCACAGGGCTTCAAAGAGCTCATCTGATCCTCACACGGGTGGGTCACCCGTTTCTGCAGGTCTAAACTTTTTAGTCTCTCCCTTCATCTTCTCTGATGGCTGCCTTTTCTCCTTTTATTTCTCCTGATTTTGCTCCCTCCTTCTCCTCCTGTAGTTGCTACCTGCTATTTTCTTTTCGGTTCCACACCTAAAGAAGGTTGGTTGAAATGGTGTGCGTATTACACCTACATCATCACCCTTGGCCCCGCTTGCCTGTTCTCCTTCTCCAGGAGCGGTACAAGCAAATGAGTGGGCTGTGTGTGTGTGTGTGTGTGTATGTGTGTGTGTGAAGGCGCCCCATCCCAGGTGGGCTCCAGCTTTGCACCTGATACTGCAGGATGAGGCCCTGGCTGCCCCAACCCTTTAACTGGGTGAGTAAGCTGATTTGATGTCGTATTGCTATTAGCAAACTCTGCACGCAGCCATTTGTGTCCCCAGTGCCCGACAGCTGACAGTCAGGACAGAGGACAGTGACAGTAACAGGTGGTGGGAGTGGCGGTCATCACCATGTGTTGAAGGTGAGTATGTAATTAAACCGGAAAAGCTGCGAGAGGCCCCCTAAACTACGGCGCTCCGACAGCAGGACTCAACTGGATACCCAGATCTCCAAAGGCCTGCTGTTTGGTGTCATAACAGTGGCCATGACAGACTCCACATTGTCTGCTCGTGTTTTGACAACGCCATTGATTAGGGGCCACTGGCCGTGTTCACCACTAATTTGTATTTTCAGAACTGATGTCCCTCCTCCAGACTCCCGTCTTCAGGTGACCCGCGACTCACAGTGGAGTCTTTGTTTCCACAACATGCCTTCCTGTTGGCACGCGAAGCCAAGGTGCTCCGAGCTCTGGTCGTAGCTTGCAGAGCAGCAGTGAGGTGGAGAGCCATGATTGAGCCTGACACGCTGAGCTGCTGTCAGACTCCAAGTCAGGGGGCACGGTGGCACACAGGTGAGTGCTGTGAACTCTCAGCTCCAGGAGATCTCCCAGTGTCTACTAATCTTATACTTCATCCTCCCAAGAATGGATGACTCTACATTGGTAGGCTCTGTGGTGGCCTGGCACTCTTTCATGCCAGGGTGGGCTCTGTCCTCTGTGACTAGGAGGATTTCACTCTGGTGTGCGTCTGTAAAGTGACCGTAAGGAGGGCATCTGTATGCTACGGGAGGGGACATTAGAGCTGATACCCATGCTGGCCATGCTGGGTGGATTACTTTGCCAGGTTTTCTTTTGCCCATACAGCGGATCCCGCGTTTCCGCACTGCATGTGTTGAACCTGCGCTGCCACTGTGGCTGATTGTGGGGCCTGACCCTGCCATGCGCTGTCTCCATGACGCCTGTGTCTTTGGCAGTCCCTCCATGCTAGTAGCTGATATTTGCAGGTCCTGCTGCTTTATTTTTTAAAGTCTATTTGTGGCTTTGGCAAACATTTGACGTTTATCTTCAAACGGCCATCCAGGACACGCCTGTTCGAGATAACAGTATTTAGAAATGGAGCCAGAACCTGAAATGAAACAGGCTGAAATGATAAAGCTTCAGGATTGTCACTGAGGAAGTGTCTGCCCCAAAAGGCAAATGCTGCATTTCCATCGATTTCTTGAACCTGCTTGGTGGTGTCTGAGCGGATCCTTTTCTGGCAGCGCAATTCCCAGCTCCAGCGTCCGACTTCTGAGGTAAATGGAACGCCGCCCTGCTGTCGTGTTTGTGAGAGCAGCTTGTTTGTGACTTGGTGCACTTATCACGCTGGGGGTAGCCATTAGAAGAAGGCTGTGAAGGGATGTTACTCGGGTAGGCCGTGGTATTCAAGTAGGGATTGAGTGGCATTAAAAGTGTGCCACTCTGCACATCGTCACACTACAACCAGCAGCCTGGACTGCTGATATGAGGCGGTTTGAATGCACAGATTCAAATTCTGATCAGGCTTCATCATATCTGGTTACACTGCCCAGCTTTGGTGATCCTGTGCCCGCTGCAGCCTCAGCTTTCTGTTCTTAGCTGACAAGAGTGGAACCTGGCATGGCCGTCTGCTGTCGTCGGCCATCGACTTCAAGGTTTGGACACGTTTGGCATTCTGAGGAGCTTTTCTGCTCACCACAGTTGGTTACCTGAGTTACTGTAGCCTTTCTGTCATCTCAAACCCCTCTGCCCGTTCTTCTCTGACCCTTCTTGTCAATAAGACATTTCTGCAGGCTCACTGGACATTTGTTTTATCTTTTGCACCCTTCTGAGTAAACTGCAGAAATGGCTGTGCATGAAAATCAAAGAAATACCCAAAGCAGCCCATCTGGCACCAACAATCTCGCCACAGTTGAAGTCAGAGAGATGACATTGTGTGCCCATTCTGGTGTTTGATATGAACATCAACTGAAGCTCCTGATCTGTCCCTCAGGATGTGATGCACTGGTTAAACTTCTAAAGCCCCTGTGACAAGAACGACACTTAGACATCACAAACGTTTGGGGCAGCCACCTTTATAATGTGCCTTGGCTGCAAAACGAGAGTTAAAGATTGTGAGTTGTTCACTCAACTGAGTCCAAAACAGTACTGCAATATTGAATCAAGATGGCGGCTTTAAAGGCCAGTGTAGGAAGTGACGTCATCAGAGGGGGCGCCAGAAGGTATGTCCTCAGAGGTGTGACCGGAAGTGATGTCATCAAAGGCGGGGCCTGTGGTGGTGTCATCAACGGCGCCGGGAGCGGAAGTGATGTCATCAAAGGCGCTGGAACCCTGTGGGATTTCCCAAGAATGGTCTGCAAAGGACCAAGAAAAATGGTCAGTGCACCCCGCCGCCCCCTGGTCAGACATGGAACTGCCATTATTCAGGCCCTTTAGTTGACTCCCACTCGCACGTGTGTGACACCCCCCCACACCCAGGAGTGGGCCGCTGTTAGAATGTCAGCCATAGTTGTTCTTGGTTTGTGAACCTCAGTGTTGCACTTCTTCCCAGCACACACGATCCACTGCAGCAGTTGACTTCCTTTAAAGTTTTTTCCTTGTAATTACAGGAACCAAATTTACAAGAAATGGGGGCATTAAGTAGACATCTCTAAACTGTGCATTCCTCAGATGTGGCCATCCAACCAACTCAAAGCAAACTAACAGAAAACGGAGAAGCACAAACCCTTCAGCTGGCTGTGCAGAAACCCGAACACGAAAGACAAAATACCGCCACGTACCCAAACGTCCTGTGTATAAAATGAAGACCCCTGCCATTCCCTGACTTGCTCGGTGCCCTGTAATGTTGGGGGGTACAGGACTCAGATGTGGCTGGGCTCCATCATCATCCACCTTCTCCTCGTCCCTTGCCTCTACAGTGATGATGAGGATGATGATGATGATGTTTCACTCCCTCTCAGGGCTGCCATAACGCTGGCCTTCCCCTCAGACCTGACTGAGCCAAGATTCGCTCCATCACTGCCGGTGCTCAATCCTGATGACTGGGGGGCTTCATCTTTCCTAAGATAAAACTCAAATAGTTTCAGGCAGCTTGCAGTTTATTTTAGCACATCTACTGACCTGACACCTGTCCTTTCATGTTCTCGATTAGGACCACCACAGAGGGTAGGGACGTAAAGCTAGTGCTTGGACGGCAGAACTCGTGAGGCAGCTTAGCAGTTTCTTTGATTTTATTTACTCACTGGCTGTGTTAACCGGACTTTGTAAGACAGCGGCTGTCACTTTACCAGACATAACAGAAGGACTTATGGGGCGCTTTCCTCTTTACAATATTTGTTAATCAAAGCCTAATATTGCCAGCAGGCAGGGTGGCATTGTGGTTATAGCTTTGGACCTCAAGCCCTGAGGCTGTGGGTTCAAATCCCACTACAGACTCTGTGTGACCCTGAACAAGTCACTTCACCTGCCGGGACTCCAGTTATCAAAAAACAAAAGAAATGGAATCAACTGAATCTCCAGTGTCACCTTGGGTAGAGGAGTCAGCCAAATAATAAGTAATAATAATATCATGGGGGCGCTGGAGCTCACACTCTACACGATTGTCCAGGAGGAAAATATTCAGGCCATGGATCCATCCATTCCTGCTCTTCCTAGTGACTTGGCTTTAGCTTAAGTTTACAGGGAAATGTCTTCTTTTGAACTGAAGTGGGTAATCACTAGGAATAAAAGGACATTTGAGGATCTGTTATTATTATTATTATTATTATTATTATTATTTTTAGATGTTTATGATGTTCATTAGCTTACACTGCTCACTCAAGTGCAGGATGTCTTTTGCTCTTTTGTGTAGCTGTACGAGTATGTGGTCCCCCTTTAAAGTCTGCAGATCCGAATGTGTGGTCACAGAAGAGCCTGAAGTGGGCCTACATAAGTGCCAGGACCCTACACATTACACTGATGTGTTAACGTGAAGAGCGGGCAGCACAGAGCAGCAGCTGTGAGAGTTGTGACTCAAATCGAGTGCCACAATCTTGGACCACCACTCAGGTTTTTCACAAATGAAGTGTTGCAATCAGGGCGTGGGGTTTGATCCCCTTTGTGGCTGGGGGTCGATGGAGCAGAACGGATATCCAAGATGAGAGGTGGGACACATCTAAGAGAACTGGTGGTCACCAGAAAAAACCTGCGCTGGCTAACCATGGAGCTTTGCGTCTTCCTTGAGCTTCGCCGAAATTTCTCTTTCCATATCTCAACGTGATCCCGTCTCTTTGTGCCCGTCCAGGACACGCCATGTCTTCAGTCATCTGTCCAACCTGCTGGCCACTGGTGCTATTCGTGTGGCCCGTCAGTCGCTTCTGTGCCATCCTTCATCTGCAGAAAGCGCACTGTAAGTTAGCATCGTATTCATAAAACTCAACAAATTAAAAACACGTGTTGGTTAATTTCCTTATTTCTATAATGTCAGTACATTTGAAGATATTTGAGATTTTGTGGCATTTAGTTTTTCTATTGTGGTAAAGGGGGGGAAGGGGTGACCCCTTACCCCTAAATACTGATATATTGCATTGTCATTTTTTTTAGTGGACGCCTACTGCTCTCAATGTGCCACCCTGTCAGATGTTAATACTGGAGCTAAATGGGAAATAGTAAGTGAGCAAGTCTGCCATCTTTGCCTTATTCACTGCATGTATAGATAAGATGAATATGTTTTTATTATGAGGACTTTTGTTTAACTTCATTTAATTTCTTTTGGTGATCCCCACTGTCAAAATCAGATGAGCAGACACAGCCATCGAGATGCTCATGAAGTGCCAGTCCAGTGTCATTTTTTGTCATTTCTGTCCCCATTTTCATCTCATCTGTCACACTGGTTCAGCTTTACTTGTCTTTCTTGTGCTGGCAGGTGCAGGAGGGTGTCTCCAGGTGGCACACCATTCCTCAGACCTCTTTGATGCCACCCTGCCCACAACTTACTTACTTCTACGGCTTTTCTCTTCAGATGGAATGTGTGCCAACTCAGAAGGCCATCTCCAGAGACTGGCCTGGCACCACCCTCCTTATCTAATTATGTTTTGCTTTATGTAATTAAAAGAGCCATCATAAACAGGAAATGTGCTGAAAAAGCCAGTAAAAGAATGCCAGTTTGGGCCTTCGCACAAGTCAAAGCCGTGGAAAAATGGTTTTCGCCTTCCTGAAGATTCTGTAGCTTTTGCCTTTATATGGAGCGATGCCAGCTCAGATCCATCCCCTCTCATTTCTAATGGCTGGCAGCCATCTTGCAGTTGCTTGCAGCTGTACTTCTTATCTAATAGCACGCTTCCCGCTGGCGCCCCGCCCTGTCTGACTGGACGCGTTTTACTCTTCGCAGGCTCCGTCTCCAGTGGCCTAGTATGCCATGAGCCCGCTCTCGAGTTCCTGCCCTGCGACCTTTCCTTCCCAGATCATAAGACTGCCTGTTTTAGACACTTGACAATTGGTGTCCCCTGTGGGCTCGGCAAAAACGACCCCCATGGCCCCCCCTTTACTAACAGTGCTTTGAAGTGAAGCCCGCCATGCTGCCCGGCGACCCTTCACATTGGCGCCTGTGCATGTTGCCTCTTCAGCTTATTAGATGTAAGTACGTTTCCTTGAAGCGCTTTACGTATTTATTTTGAAGGGTTCACCAGTTTCGGGTATCCTGTCTCGCTCACAACAGTAGCAGTGCAAGCCGGATTTCCAGAAGTGTGGGCCTCGCCAGCCAAGATAATTAGAAGCCAACTTGCTGGGAAAGCAAGTCCAAGACAAAGACAATCGGTTTAATGGAAAACGCAGTCAACATTCACTTGCGTCGAGGAAGAGAAATCAAACACAAGCCACCACCGCCTCCCACGTCAGCTTACTTTCATCCCATTTCTTGGTAAAACACACCAGGGACACGTTGAACCTTCGCACTTCCGCACTCCGGGCACTCGCCAAGTGACCAGCCGCTGTTCAAGCTGGCCTTCATTCTGTAAGGCACTCCTCGATTTCTGATGACTGACCACTCTTTGGAAAGATCTGGACGTGCGATTTTAAGGGAGCAGAGCAGAGGTCATCCCACTCGTTCAGCATTAGCAACGTTAATGTGCTACACATCCCACCCTCGTAACGGATGTCTGTGCGGAGTTTCTGATCATTTTTGGAATTAGAGTCGGCTTCTTAATTTTCACAAATGAACTTTCACTCCCCATAACACAATACTGTACCTATGAAGTCCGTCCACTTCACAAACCTGTTCTGCCGCAGCATGGAAGTTGTAAGGCCACGGGGCAGAACAGGAAAGGACCGGGAGAAAGACGTGCTGGACGCCAAGAAAATGAAGCCAAAGTCAAAAGCAGAAAACGTAATCCAAGACCTGCAGTCAACTAACAGAGCTTGAAATCCTCAATAACCAAAGCCGGATCCGCACACAGTGTCTATCCGTAATCTCGGACAATCCAGAAATATCTGACGCTGACCTGTACACAGTCTGACATGTGACAACACGCCTCCTGCATTTCTGATTGATCTCCGCCAACACAATTGACCACACAATGTTAGCGCCCATGGAGTCCAGCGTTGTGAGAAGACATGGCAGTAGTTTACCATCTTCAAGATGTTATACGACAAAATGAATGACCACTTTAAAATGTAACAGGCAGAGGCTAGAGAAGTCCGAATATGGAAAAGAAGCAGAAAATATTTAATGTCTCATCTCGACATCACGTGGGCGCTGGCATTTTGAGCTTAGTTGGTGGACAACTGGCCTTGTGGAGTCACGCAGCTCCTGTGTTCTCAGTGAGTTATGTTTGATTTTTCTCAGCCTTTAACAATGTTTGTGGTATTTGGATTTTATTATATTTTATGTTTTTAGCATTTTCTTATAGTTCAAGATATTGTGGGCGAAGTGGTGGCTCTGAGGCTATTGTGGGATCTGCACTGCCAATTGCAAGGTTACCAGTTCAAATCCCACAAATGCCAGAGGTTTGGGCTGTTGGGCCCTTGACTAAGGCCCTCAACCTGCAATTGCTCCATTCTGGTATGACGTTAACCGGCGCCCAGCCCTGAAAGCGGGCAGGCCCTCCAACCTACAGGGAAAACTTGGGGGTTGGTGGCAGGATTGGCACTCCAGCCACCGTAGAAAACCTCCCACTGATCCATTCCATGTGAATGAGTTTGGTGCTGAGGTGTCACCCGTCTCATTAATCTGAGGTCCTGAGGTGGTTTGTCATGTGATGGGTGCAGTAAAGCTCTGTACCAGCGCAGGCTCCTAACCTCCTCCTCGAGTTGTTGAATGTCTTTTCCTTATGCCATGTTGCTTTCTAGGATTGATGCCATTTTGTGCACAACATCAGTCAGTCAGTCAGTCAGTCATTCTTCAACCCACTATATCCTAACTACAGGGTCATGGGGGTCTGCAGGAGCCAATCCCAGCCAGCACAGGGCACAAGGTAGGAACAAACTCCAGGCAGGGTGCCAGCCCACAACAGGGCACACACCTGGGACAATTTAGGACTACCAATGCACCCAACCTGCATGTCTTTGGACTGTGGGAGGAAACCCACGCAGACACGGGGAGAAGATGCAAACTCCACACAGAGAGGACCCAGGAAGTGAACCTTCAAGGGTCTCCTTACTGCGAGGCAGCAGCGCTACCCACTGCGCCACCATGTGCACAACGTTACTGCGGGAAATCAAAGAGAACCTCCAGTTTATCCAGGACTGCAGATTCCCCAAAGGTTTATGGTAGCAGTTATCATGGCAGCAAAATGTTACCGTTCTTTAGAAGTATTTTCTACTCTCTCTGGCCCATTGTTTGACTCCATTAATGCATAGACTCCGTGTCGAGAGATTCCAGACTGCTTAATGGCTTTGTATTAAATGTGTGCTTTAAACACTTCTTACTTACTGCTTCTCTTCCCAACGTTACTTGGATTTCCACACGTGTGCCGCTATTTTGTAAAGTGACTGTCACCCTGTTGCTGTGGAGGTGTGCGGTGAGTGACATCACCAGAGTGACCATATAAAGGACCACGTGGAGCAAGTCTGTCAAGTGGGTTATTCTTAGTGGTTCTCCTGATGATCAAATCACATTTAAATTGTGTTGGCAGCACGAGGTGCAGTGAAACGTTTAGTTACTCGACTCCAAAGAGACTCCAGTCGAGGCTATAAGAACTGGCTGTGTAGGCCGTGCTGTAAAAAGCCTGGGGTCCTAGAAACGATTGAAATCGTCAGAAAAAAAATTGAAATGTCGAGATGTCCGGTAATTGAGTGGAACTCCTCTGGGCGTCTCACTCTCTCTCTCCTAGGGGGATTTGTTTAGCTGACGTGCTCGCCTCGCTTGTGTATTAGTGGCGGGAGGAAAAGTAAAAGGGATATACCGTGTTACCGATGTTAGCGGCTAAACGACTTTGTCTTTCTTCGTTTTGCTCGCCTCGCTTGTGTTATTAGCATTTGTGTTTGGTGTATTGAAGTTTCTTTGGATTGATTGTGCGGATCTCAGCCGAACTTTGTTTGCTTACGGGGCTCTCACCCCGACTCCACCTCTCACTTCGGGCCGGACAGACAGACAGTCAGACACCTTCCACGTGTAGACGTTTATATATAAGACAGTATAATGATAACAACATAGCCTTACAAATATCAAAAATCACTCACAGAATTTTAAATATGTGCTCAATAATGTAAGAGAGTCGTGAAGTTCTAGACCTGACCTCATTTAGGATGTGGACGCTCCGTGGACAGACACTCTGACCTGGTCCTCTGTCACCCGACCGCTGCACGTCTTCAGATGGCTCGTCTCACTCCTGGCTTTCTCTGTGCTGCTCCGACATCACTCAGGGTAGAGGGGTGCACGCCCAGAGATGCGCCCAGCGTCTTATGGTAGATTTTCGAGTGCCATTCTTGGCTTGATGACAGTGTGAATTGATTTCTTGACTTTAGTCTTGCTGGTGCTTTGGCTTGCGTCTCCTCTTCTGGTCTCTGAGAAAGTGAATGCTGCCACTCCCTACACTACACAGCGTTGTGCTTCAGTCAGTTGACACACCTAACTGATGTTATGCTTTTGAACTCTGCTCCCGTATTTCACCTGCAGTTTCGTCTTATGGGCTGCATTTTAAAACCAAAGCTGCTGCTTTCTAATCCTGCTTGTCCAAGATTGTGGATTGCAGCATCCTGTGAAACTTTCAGGGTTTCTGTTGGGATTCAAGAATTCAACTTTTTTATTTCTTTACTTGGATGTATTTTTGATTTCTTTTCCTGCGTATCTTATTGTAATTTAATTACCACTGTTATTTGTATTCTGTATTTCTCAGTCTTTTCTTGTTTTCCTTATGTTGAGCCCAAGGGAGGCGGGGCCCACGACGCTGCAGCTGAGGGACCGTCACGCAGCTCTTCCTAAGCCTCCTGTCACTGCAGTGCTTTGTCCCGTCACCTCTGTCACATTGTGTCATGGTAGGTCTGGCAGTTTCATTTGTGTTTGGTGTATTGAAGTTTCTTTGTTTGCCTGTTTAGGTCTATATCCTTTGGATTTTTATTCTGCTTTGTTTTTTAAACTTTATTTATTACCAGGCAAAAGAGATCCTAGGACTTTCTCTTGGTGTTCCATCATTTGACAAAAGAAGGTAAATCTGATAAAACAGCCCGAAAAATACCCGATCCAGGAGTTTATATACAGCAGGCGTGGTAAAACACGAATATGTAAAACATTATCGTAAAGGAGAATTGGACCTCCGGCCAGGAACACGTCAAGTAGGTCTTTGTAAAGTAAACACAAAATCAAGAAACTTCACTTTGGATGGAGGGGTTTAGAGATCAGCAGGGGACTGAGATGAATCCGAGGCCGTGCAGTCAGACACAAACTCTTCACACGCCCAGTAGTGTGCCCGCTAACGTTCCCTCCATTGTAATAACTGACAGAGATGGTTGCCCAGGTCAGTGTGGCCTTTGATTTTATTCCTGGCTCGTTTTGTGACCCGTGATGTCTACAGGACCTCAGATTCGAGATCTCTCAGGGTTCTTTATTTGTCACATACACAGTTATAGAAGTACAGCATGTGGTGAAATGTGTCTTCTCTGCTGCGCTTTGTGTGTCGAGTGTGCTGATGGTCTGCCGTACCAGAAAGTGAGGAGGCTTTCAGTGGCGACCCAACCAGCGCCGGTTTTGATGGGTGAAACTTTTAAAGTTGAGGGCTGCTGAGCCTTTTTAATAAGAGCACTTTGGGTTTCAAGCCAGTTCAGAATGTGAGTGACGGTGATAAATGATTCAGTCTGTTCACACCCAGGGGTGGCACCCAGGGGTGTAGGGGGTGACGAGTGTCTCATAACATCCACGGTCATTTCTGCTGTTTTCAAGGAGTTCAAGTTAAGATTGTTGAGGGTGGACCAGCTAACAAGCCTGACCACCTCCTGTGCCCATCAAGGTGGTGTCATCAGCAAACTTCATCCATTTAACAGACGGGTCACAGTCATTGGTAGCCCACCACACCGACTTCTAGCGAGAGCAGAGGGTCCCACCAGATTTAAAGAGCAAGGAAGCTGCTAGGCTTTTAAAATGAGGGACGCATGGAGTCAGGCCAACAGCTAAGGCACCCCAGGACAATACCCTTAAACACACCAAACACACAAATATATAACGTGTCCCTTATTTGATAGAATAACTACTTAGTGACACAAAAAGGACTAAACAAACCCCCGGGGACACGACGACATTTACAGTCCTGATTCTGGAAATGGAAACTCTGGTTAAGTGATGGAAAGAAGTGCCAAACGCTCCTATTCAATAAACTGCTATCCGGAACATGGATAGTGAGATCCTGTCCTACCAGCCGAGTCCAGAAGAATCAGTGCGCCTCTTCTCCAAGAGCATCGAAGGACTGGATTGGGAGGACAAACAACCCACCCAACCGCCGGGGGCCGAGCCTGCGCCATCCTTCACTACGAATGTCCAGTAACTGAAAGGTTAGGAGCTGCTGAGGATGACGTTGATTAGGAAATGGCACACACTCAAAAGGGCCCACCACATCCTTCTGTTCTGGTTTTATCGGTGCAGTACATACAGACCACCAACTACAAATCCCACAAGCCCCTCCGCATCACTGCAAACCTGTTTGAAGACACCGACCCCGATTTACAAACAGGAATCACATTTAGCAGTCACTCAACAGGGCATGCTGTACCTACACACAAATAAAACCCTGAGGAGACCCTGTGCTCGTGGTCAGAGACCCTCACTGATATCTTCACTTAGGAAGTCAGAGACACGCGGTGTAGTCCTCATTCACACTGAGAAGTCTGCTATGGCGAAGCTCTCGTCTGGTTGGATCAAACACAGAAGTGAAATCCACAAATAAGATCCTGGTGTAAGTAGCTGGGGAGTGGAGGGGGGCCGTGTATACTGTGCCCGCAGCCGACCTGTTGGCACGGTAAGCTAACTGAAGTGGGTCAAAGGAGGACCTGAGATGCTGAAGAATCAGGCGTTCAAACGACTCCTTCTTTATTACAGAGGTCGGCGCCACTGGCCTCAAATCATTAAGACAGGAAATATTGAGGAGCCTTTGAAACTGGCAGGACGTTGTGTTGGCCAAAGTCGGAGTGAAAATGTCTGTAAACACGGGTGCCACCCGATCAGAGCAGTGCCTGTGTGTGTTGTCTGGACCAGGGGCTTCCTCACATTTCAAACAAATCTAAACAAATCCTATTATGGGATATCATCTACTGTTAAATTCTGCTCCGTACTTGTATATTTTTTATTTTTATACTGCATTGAGTGTATTCTATTTTATTGTAGTGACCCCCTTTTTCTTTTGACACCCACTGCACGCCCAACCTACCTGGTAAGGGGTCTCTCTTTGAACTGCCTTTCCGGAGGTTTCTTCCATTTTTTCTCTACTGGGATTTTTTTTTTTGGGAGTTTTTTCTCATCCTATTAGAGAGTCAAGACTGGGGGGCCGTCAAGAGTCAGGGTCTGTTAAAGCCCATTGCGGCACTTCTTCTGTGATTTGGGGCTACTATACAAAAATAAATTGTATTTCTGTCTCTGGAAGAGCAAGCGGACTTCATGCTCAGAAATGAGGAGGTGCAGCTTGACTGACGTCCTGAGTGGTGGAGGTGGGCTTCTCAAACCTGCAGTGGGGGGCTTGTGCTTGTACAGCAGTCCGGGCAGGGGAGGAGTCGCTGCTCGAGAAGTTCTGCTCCGGCCTGACCTTCTGTCGTGTTTAGCATCCTTAGGGGGCTCGTCTAGTTGATTTTTAGCTTCTCTGTAAACAGCCTTATCTCCGCTTTTGAAAGCTTCCTGATGGGGTTTTTGGAATTTGGCTAAATTAGCCTTTGAAAGTTCATTGTTTGTGTCACTGAGGCAGGACGGCTCCTCTACTTCATCATATCTGAGGTGTTGAATGTCAAAAATGTACAAAGCCTTCTTGTGGGGGCTTGAAATCTTCTTGGATGCTTCTGGATTTTTGGGGTGAGGATCATCGGAGAACTCGGTGATGTTGGCTTACGGGTTTTTACCTTTTCTCCTGACAATTCTGACAGCGATTTTTCTCTGTGCATCTCTTGGTCCAAAGACATTTCTTCCACTTCCATCAGAAAGATCAACGTGTTATTACTCTTCTATGAACATTGTTTAAAAAAAAAAAACAAAACAACAGCAACCACCACATTGATTTCTGTCGCACATTTTCATACAAACAATGGAGCTCAAAGTGCTCAAAATAAGATTAGGCAAAACTAACTAACAAAGAATAAAGTAAAGTCTCACAAAACGAAAAACTCCAGAGGGCTGGAGAAATAAAAAAAAACAAAATCTGCAGGGGGTCTGAGGCCACGAGACCACCTGGCCAGCCCTCTAACATTAATGATCTCAATCAGTCCTCAAGGTTTACAGGCTTCATGTGGAAGAATTAGATGATGATGATGATGATGGTGCTGGTCATGTGGACCTCTGGCCTTCAATCCATCAATGTAGGGACTGCATGGTGCCCTTATCAGGTGGTGGTGGCACCGGAAAAAGAACAGCAGAGAAAGTAGGGGTGAGTACGGAGTGCGGCGATATGATAAAAACGATAATTCAGTGCTTGTACAGAATACCAGGGCTACAATACCAGGGTTACACTAACTTGAAGCCGTGTTCAGATATCGGGTTTTTTGTTTAAAAAGCTCCACCGTACCAGCCTGGCTAATTTCTATCAGTGAACTCGTATTCCAGATCTGAGGTGTCTAACACCCGCCCACCCGTCTCATGTCTTTTAAGTTTAGCTCTTGGAATTCTAAGCAGACCCTCATTTGAAGACCTAAGGGTACGATTTGGGGTGTGAGGTGTTTTGTTTTATCACGTTGTGTTGCAGTGTTATGTTCATCACCGTCTGTACTTCTTATTAGTTCCTTGTCCCTTTATACTGAGCCAAAGGGGGTGGGACCCTCTGATTTGTGGCTGAGGGACCCTCCCCTCCCCTGCCCTGCTCATGTCCACTCATTGATGTTTGTTCAGCTCCCCACTTCCTGGTTCTTGGTTTTTTTTTTTTGTTTTTGTTTTTCCCATGTGAACCCTGAATACCATGAGGACTGATTGGGGTCATTTAAGTCAGGTCGAGGGGGCTGGGTGGTCTTGTGGCCTCAGACCCCCTGCAGATTTTATTTTTTTCTCCAGCTGTCTGGAGTTTTGTTTTGTTTTTTCTGTCCTCCCTGACCATCGGACCTTACTCTTATTCTACAGTATGTTGATTAGTGTTCCCTTATTTTAATTCTTATTTATTTTGTCTTTTTTCTCTTTCTTCATCATGTAAAGCACTTTGAACTCCATTGTTTGTATGAAAATGTGCAACAGAAATAAATGTTCTTGTTGTTGTTTGATGTTCTGTTTTTCTTTTTTGATTCTCTGTTTTGAGGTTTGGGTGTTGATTTTGGTTATTGGACTTTGGATTTTTTTTTTTTGGATTGCCTGTTGGGGGCAACATTTGATCTTCTCATTTTTTTGTATTCCTTTTGAATAAATGCTATTGTTCCAATAGTAATAATTGTAATTGTACACTGAAAGTCCGAGATCAGGGTTCTCAGCACAAAACGTGGGGCCTGCCCTGTGCAGCTGGTGATGAGGTGGCCACCTCAAGTGGTATCTCTGGGTCTCGTTTACAACTGAGAGAAGAAGGGAGCGGGAGATCGCGGGGCCGTCATGTGGACCAGTCAGGTGTTCTTATTATGATTGGGTTGGACTCTTTTAGTTTAATCGAGCCAGGGTTTTCTCAGTTTCCCCTCTCCCTTTTTCAGTCTGGTCCACTTTGACCTTTGCAGGCCATGAAGCCTGCATATTGATTTTGGGTCCAAACCGATTCTCGTTTCTTGGTCTCCTTTAAGGCCTGCTTTGGAGTTTTGTGGAGCCCAACATCACAACATCTTCGTATCTTTGAGAAGAAAGAGACAAGGTGCAAACTGGACACAGCCAATGACTGACCAGGCCAGGATTTGAACTGGGGTCCCAAGAGCTGAGTGGGAGTGGTGGTCACAATTCATGGATGAAGAATAAAAAATGATGGGATAGCGACACAAATTTCGTTGGAAAGTAATCTTATAATAGTAGCAGCCAAAAGAAGAAAGAGAAGTTTTGAAAAAAATCAGGTTTGAGTGATGTGAAAAATACATTTCAGAAGACGTTGATAACATTCACGCTGGAGGCCACAGCTTTTCAAATGAACACCACACTGGGCCTGAAATATGAACTCAGTCAAGATGTGTGATGTCATCAAGTCAACTGGCAAACATATGAATGCTGCTGGCACAGGCAATGCCAAACATTATGAAGTCCCGCCCACATAAAGAGTCCAAATTGGTGGGTCTTAAGCCACGCCCCCACCCCGCCTTCATGAAGCAGACCCTGAGACCCAAGCAGGAAACGCGCCACTTAGGAGTGGGACTGTGGCCGGGTGTCGTCTGAGGTCCTTCACATTCCTTTATGAGGACCTGCACAGCTGCCAGACTTCAGCACCACAGAGAATGGCTGACTGGCAGGCCGTGAGGTGACCCCACCAAGTCCGCTCATGACATTCTGAAGCCCCTCGTCCTTCTGCCTTGAGTGAGGCCCATGCCTTGTTCTTCTGCCCTTCTTCACCCTGGCCTGGCCCTTCTGCGCTGCTCCGCTGACCCTTTGGCTCCTCTTCGCAGTTCCATCCGTCTGCTGACTTGTCTCATGTGCCCCTGCACTCGCCCATTCCCAGGTGGTCAGTTGTATCTCCACCTGGCTTTGAGAGTCGGTCACTGGCCAGGCCCTCGTGTGTCACACACCTCACTCCTATTTGCCCCGTGTGTTCTGTACGTGTCCATAAAAGGCGCTATATAAATAAGAATCCTCCGCAGTCATTCAGCACTGCCTGCTGCCACGGGATGGGTGGTCGGCTCATAGGCCACATAGAAGGCAGGGCCATCTTAACGTGTGGGCACGCTGGGCAGGGGGCCCCATGCTAATCTGTGTATGTTGTGACTTGCTGAGTGGGTGTGTAGGTAGGGGTCCCAGTGCACTGCCTTGCTGGGGGGCTTATAATGCTGTTAAGATGGCCCTGACCTGAGGGATGCCAACGTACCGTTAAAGGCAATGGAGCTCTAAGGGGGGCCAGATTAGGAGGGCCCACCATCTGATTGGCCAGCTTCACGTCACTCACGCTGCTGCCAATATGGTGGATTGCAATGCCCTTCATCCATAACTGGCAAAATTCTCCAGCTAGGAATTCTGGGAGTAGTGTGGCCAAAGAGGAAGATACCGACGGGTCTTGCCAGTTTAGTCTCTGGTGGGTAACCCCAGCCCTGGACTTTGGATCATACAAAGGGGGGGCCTTGCTGGCCTCTTTATGTGGGTTTGGGACGAGGAAACGCTGTGTGATCGGCATTTAGAGTTGGGACTCGGGGGGACAAACAGATGGACTGCAGAGGTTAGTTTAGGTGTGCCCAACAGGCTGGCAAGAGGGAATTAAGAAGTTACAGCATTCCGAGTGACGACACCGACGGCTGCTGACGAAGGTCCGAGCGTCAGCACTTAGTGTGTGCAGAAAGCCGGCCTCACCACAATGGAGGACTCAGACAAACCGTCTTGAGACGAGTGCGGAGCCGCTGGATTGCATCACCTCGTAATTAGCAAGCGCCCGCTCTGCTGGTCATCTCGGCTTTCAGTTTTCATGCCATCTGTGGATGTAAGGAGACCGCGGTGCGCTTCTTCATATTCATTTTGTCACCACATCCCGTGCACGTTGTGGTTTAGCGTAGTGAGACTGGCACCCAGCTCCAGGTCCAGCTCTGGCCCCAGTCAGGACTGGGCTTTCAGTCGGCCTGTGAGAGGTGCCAGGCGGGCCAGTGGCACTGACTCTGTAATGGATGATCTTCTAGCCCTATTGGGTCTGGGGTGGCAGAGCTCCAGGCTGCCCCTCATCCAAATGGGCGCCCGTGCTTGTCCTGGGAGCCAAGCGCTCAAATGTTAGACCCACAGGGAGTGTTGGCCAAGGGTTCAAGCAGGCGGAGGAGGAGAGTCCAGCGCTAATGAAGCAGGGGCGAGTAGGTGCTGCAGGATGGGGGGTCTGCTGCACCAGCAGGTTTGTGCTTTTCTTACTCGTTTAGTATTTTCAGTTCTCCCTGTGATCCTCCCTTCCCTTCTATTTCAATTCTAGCCTACCAGGAATGATGGTGGGTGCTGGGATGCCTCACGAGTGCCCCCTGCTGGTCAGCCTGGTGTTTTCATGGGCCCCCTTGTGCTTTCATCGAGTTCCTCCACACGTCTCTTTGTTGGGGTGGACATTCCAGTACAAACTCAGGTTTCTTCTCCGTTAAATTCCCAAACGAATATCCTACTCCTCCTCCTCCTCCTTCTCCTCATCCTCTGTGGTTTTAGTATCGTAGCCTTATGGCCTCACAGCGCCCACCATCCTGGGTTCAATTCCTGTGTCCAGCTGTTGTTCTCTCTTGTTGTTTGTGTGGCTTCACTTCCAGCACTCCAGCCTTCTGCTCCCCTCATCCCAAAGACAATCAGGTTTGGCCAACTAACACCCAGGTGGCACTGGGCACGAGGCAGGCATCACTCCTGGATTTGGTTTATGCTGATGGACTGGCACTTCGCAAAGGTTTGGTCTCTGCCTTGTGCCTGATGCCCTCTGTGCCCCTAAGCTGGATATGGAGGGTTTGGGCACCTTATGCCATTCTTGCCAATGCCTAGGCTTTTTGCCACCCTGCTTCCTTCATTACTGTAAGGTTGTGGAGCTGCCAAAGCCTAACCACATGGCTGGAGCCACTTCTGGATGGGACGAGTGGCACACAGGCCCCCTCTTACGGGTTTCGATGCTCTGAGGTGGACGTAGGGGACAATTAAGACACTGCAGGGGACACAACAGTAATGCAGAGGTCAAAGGTCAGTGAAGGTGTGGCTGGGTGTGCCTTGAGCAGGGTGACCTGGATGTGGAGCTCAGTCGAGCACAGAGGGACAGCCAGCAGTGGAGTGAATGGGGACGCCACACACAGAGAAGAGCAGGAGACTGACAGGGGGGACAGAGCACGGAGCAAAGGTCTCATGGGTCACATGTAGTGCTGAAAGGCGCTATATCACACACAGGTTCTCGTTTGCCTTGTGGTTCTCTTGAGTGACACCCGTCAGGTGGCCTGCACACTTTGTGGATGTCTCAGCCATTGTGGCCAATTCTGTTTGCCCGTCAGGCTCACTTTTGTCCCCTACATGTCCTTGTTTGTCACACTGTCCTCCAAGACAAAGGGTTCAGGTGTCCCGTATGTTGATTGACAGGTAAAATATCCGTGGAGAGGAGAAGGGGGCTGTGGCACAGGTGACGCCATGATGGGTGACAAGTGTGAGAGTCTGCAGAATTAAATGCACCACATCAGACAGACGACGACGCTGGCACCTGGCCCGGCTCACCCAGTTTGGTAAAGGTGTGAATGAAGACACGGAGCCGAAAGAGACGTGAAGGAAACCCGTGAGCACAAACCTCAGTCCTGCTTTAGGGGCACCGCATGCCGGCTAAGACCACTGAGCCTTGGGCTGCGGGTTCAAGTCCTGCCTCTGACCTGCTGTGTGACCCCGAGCCTGACACTTCACCTGCCGGGACCCCCAGCAGTAAGCACAAGATGAAAGGCTCAGGGTCTGTACTTGTAAAGCGCTTTGGCGGAGTGGTCACTTCAGAAAGGCGCTATATAAATAGAGTGTTCACATCTGAAAATGTGAACAGTGTGGACCTGAGTGGGCATCAGTGCCAAGGGGACCCCCTCAGCTTCTCTGCTCACAAGATAAACTCAGGCTGTAGAGCATATGAGCAGTCTGTACTGATATATAGCGCCTTACACCATCGGGACCAGGGAAGATAAGAAGAACAGAAAACGCATCGGGGACACTTCAGAGACAGGAATGGGGGCCGCAGAGATGAACACCCACCAGACTGGCAGGTGCCAAATGGAGCAAACCTGTCAACAGCAAGAAGAAAGTGACAGGTGGGGCCTTCATGACAAACAGGTAGCAGAAGTGTAAGGCACTATACGGGGGGAGGAATGTGAAAGGTAGTGCATGAATACAGAGCTAGGAAAGGCGCTATATAGAGAGGTAGATAAGCATGACAGGCACTATGTAGTGAAGAGGACAGCTGTGATAGGCCCCATAATATCAGATGAACAGGTTTATAGAAATGAAAGGCACTATAGAGACAGATAAATATGGAAGGGAGCATTGAAATACAGAGCAATGAAAGGCCCTTCAAATTCAGATCGACAGAAAGATCCATGAAGAACAGAGGCGCTGTATAGAATGATAAATAAGTTAGGAAAGAAACAAAATAAACTGAGAGGTATGAAAGGCACTATATAATGAGGCAATGCTATAACACTGAATGACAGACAAATAGATGGAGACGAAAGGCACTATACAGACTGATAGACATGATGGGTTCTACAGAAATACAGAGACGTGAAGGCACCATAAAGGAAGGTAAATAAACGTTAAATACTTAATGATAATGAATAAAGAGACAGATAGAAATGAAAGGCACTATATAAATGAATAAATGTGAAAGATGCCCTAAGAATACAGAAGTGTGAGGCAGGTAAATGTGAAAGGCACTATATGGACTGATAAACAAGAAAGGTTCTATACAACTAAAGAGGAATGAAAGGCACCGTATGTCGAGGTAGATGGCTATGCCAGGCACTATAAAACTGGAAACATCGATAAATGGCAATGAAATGCAGTACATGGATTGATAAAAATGAAAGGGTCTATATAAATATAAAAGACAGAAAGGCACTATACAGTGAGGTACTATAAAATGGGATGAACAGACAGATAGCGATGAAAGGCACTATATAGAATGATTAATATGAGCGATTCTATAGAAATGATAAATACAGAAGTCTGAAAGGCACTATATTATTAAATAGATTTCAAAGGCACTATATAATGAGAAGGGGCTTTCCCAGATGTACCGTTTACTCCCTTTTGGGGTTTCCCTGAGGTCTCACATTTATTCGTTCGGGACCCCCGACCGCGCCTTCCTTTGTCTCTGATGTGATTCCTGACTTTGGCGGCTTTACATTCATTGGATGCGAGTCTTTACGATATTAACTAGCGGCCGAGAACTCAATGAATGGCAGCTCCGCTAGGCGGCGTCACCTTCATCTCAGACCTTGCAGCCCAACCCTAACCTGCTCGGCGGCACCGATGCGGCGGCCACTCCCGGACATCAGCCGTCCCGTATATTGGGCTGTGCTGCGGTCGGGTGAGCCCCCTCCATACGCCCCCACCGCCGCCGTCAGCTTGACACGCCGGTCCGCGGGCGCCATAATCCTCCGAGGAGTGCCGGGGCGGTTAGCTGCTGTTCCTTACGCCCTGCTCGATGACCGCGAACGAAAGTTTTTGGATTTTGTGGCGGCCGCCGCCGCTGATCTGACAAGCCTGCCCGCCCGCCCGCTCGCCCGCAGGTCGCTTCGTCAGCGGGATTAGCGCTGGCCGTGGTGCTGACCGTCAGCCGACTGAGTGCCTGACGTCACCTCCTGTATGACCGCCGACGAGCCCGTGACGTGGCAGCGGGTCCGTGGCCAGCCTACGGCGGGGATTACATTCGAGAAGCTGTTCACCGAGAGACCTTGGGCTTTTATATAGCGCCTTTCAGCCATGCCAGGGCCGTAGGAGAGCACAAAGGTTTTCTTGTACTGGAGGACCAGGACCAGCACCTCAATCAATCACTCGTCATTCTTTTATATAGCGCCATTCCCATGATGTGCCATGATCAGGCCCTTTACATAACACCACAAGGGGGCGATAAAAGGTGTAGGATTAGTCAAGACGAGACACGCGCGGGGTTGTGGTGGGGGGGGTTATGGATACTAAAGACAGAGCCCGGATGATGAGGCACAAGTCTTCAGCATTGACTTAAAAGTGATGGAACCTAAGATGGCATGGTGGCACCATGGGCAGGACTGCCGCCCACAAGTCTTGTTTCAAATGCCAGCTTGGTCAGTGCCTATGTGGAGTTTGTATGTTCTGCCCATATCTTCTTGAGGTTTTCTCCCCCTTCCCAGATGTATGACTTGAAAGAGGCCCTACGTGCCCTACTGCCAACAAAGCCTTTAGTGCCCCATCACCCCAAACTGAATTCATGGATGGGCAACATGGTGGCATCTCATAATTTAGACATTGGTAAGCAGCCACAAAGAGTGAGGAACACAAAACTGAAAGATCTGTGAAGTGGACATCTGGGGCAGACAGGGAGGCTGAAGACAGAGGGGTCCAGTTGATGACATGGTGGGCAATGCCAAAGTGGGCATTGTAAGGTAGTCCCAGTTTTCTAGATGGATCTTTATCAAAGAGAACGTCAGTGCAGACACCAATGCATTCAACCCTTTAAAGACCCCACACTTGGGGACACTTCATTTATTAAACAGGTCCTGGCACTGTCACCTGCTGTCACCCATTGTCCTCTGTGTTAATCCAGTTCAGCACCCCATTGGATACCTGCACATGGATGACTCACCTCAAGTGGGTACAACAGCATCAAGAGCCACCATGCAGCCTGGCACTGGCCATTTCTTGGTAGTCCAATATATCGATGCCCACCTCTACAACCATGCTGACCACCCAGGTGGGTCCCTGTCTGCAACTTGAGATAGCTGGCCTCATCCTCAGGGTCAGTGGGGTCTCCCTTAATGTGATGGTGGACTGCTGGCTGTCATCCAGTCCACTTCAGAGTGACCCGTGTTCAAGGTCTGTCCGCATGACAGCACAACCAGGAGGCCAAAGAGAAGACAAACGATATCAAGGAGGAGGGAGGATCACAGGGAGAAGAACATCCATCCATTTTCAAAGCTGTTTATCCTAAACAGGCTCACAGGGAAGCTGCAGGCAAACCCAGCCAGCATCGGGTGCTGTGTGGCATCAGTCCACATCAGCTGTCAGTTTAGACATGCCAACCCACCTAACCTTCATGTCCTTGGACTCTGGGAGGAAACCCGAAGGGTACAGGGAGAACATGCCAACTCCACTCAGGAGTACCCAGAACAAGAACCTCAGCCTACAAGGAAATCACAGAGTTAACAGAAGTTCAATTCCCGTCTTTCTGGTGGGACAGCTCATCCACTTGCCTACCAAAGTACCCCCTTTCTCACCCCGGCACCTTGGCATCACATCCATCTCTGGAAGTGAGGTGGCATCAGCAGTACATGGGGCTAGAGCTCCCTCCAGTGCCCTGAGTCTTCCATTGTCCTACAATGGCAGCTGCCCAGGTGTCCAGTGTCAGGTGAACCCCCATATGCCCGCTAGTGGCCAGCAGGTGTTACACCTCACATGCCAGTCGGAGAGCCAAGCGCTCCCTGCATACTAAAGGAGTGGTCTGCCCCCTAGTGTTATAGGGGAGCACTGCATGCGTCCTCAGATGCCACCTCTGTGTCACACTGATGGTGCTCTGCCATGTGCTGCCCTCTCCCCAGGACCCTCACTCCTCCTCAGGCTAACCTTATAGCGCCTCACTCTTGGTGGCTGTCCCTGCGGCTGCTGCCCTCTGTTCTTTCTTTTCTTTCATTTTTTTTTATTTGCCCTTAAGTGTTGTTCATTCAGGACAGCTGGGTGACAGAGTGGTTAGCTCCAGGTGTCTGGGTTCAAGTCCCTCCCTGGCCTTCTGTGTGCTCACCTGCCCATCTCAGAGGGGTGCCCTCTACTGTCCAGCTGTGAGTGGATGTGTGTGATGGGCAGATGCTGTCTTTGGTGCTACTGAGGCTCCTTTACACCCCGTCGCTGAACCTCAAGAAGACTCCATTCACGCCTGAGAGTTGAGAAAGACCACCGAGCTGAGGCTGCCTTTATGATAATCTGACGAGACTTGACTGCAGTGGCCACCATGGTGGACCATCTCAAGACTGAAGGCTTCTGGGCATTGGCTGGCATCAATGCCAGCTTAGGATTCCCTCAGAGTGACCCTGTGGACACTGAGACCCATCACGGTTCACCTGGTGCTCACCACATGTGTCATGGTCTCAGTCATTTAGTCCAGGCTGGAGCGACCTTGACCAGCCCAAAGAGAAGGAAGCAACGAGGACATGTGAAGTGTGGGCACAGAGTTGAGGGCAGTGGACTAATGAAAGCATCAAGAGCTCCTGAGACCCGAGGGGCTTTGAGATTTTAAAGTTGGCATCCATGTGTGCCTGTGTGACATCTATAAGGTGGCTGAACCCGGGATGGCACACTTTATCTTATGGGTGCCCCCAAACTGGACAAAGTGGGTACAGACGATGGATGGATGGGCATCATCTGTTAAAAACGTCATCAAATGTTTCCTTTGAAGTTCATTGTGTTTAAATTGACTTTGGGTGGGCAACACAGCATTTGAAGAGTGCCACCTGGTGGAGGGCATGGTGTACTGCCAGGGAGGTTCCACATCAGCTTATCTTCCAGCCTGGCCTTGCTTGACTGTGGTCATCCTGCCCAATTCTCTTCCTTCTTAATCCAAGAGGACCTTGCAAATAGAATTCAGAAAACTGGGGGCCATTAAAGAAAACCTGGAATGCAATCAGGCCTCCCGCAATGCCAATGGCAGTCAGGCACTCTTCATTTTATATAGCGCCTTTCATAGGTGCTCAAGTCCCTACAGTGTATGTGGTGTTAAACACACTTTACTGAGCCTGATATCGTCAGCAGGGGGCAGCGCAGCAGTGAGTTCTGGGCCAGGGACTCACACTGAATTCCTTGCCAGGTCACCGCATGTTCTCCGTGTCCATGTGTGTTTCGGTCACCTACGGGAATGTGTGAGATGGATCAATACCCCCTTGTGGTTGGTTCTTGCCTTGCACACAGTGCTGCTGGCATAGACTTCACAGTGTACCAAGTGGGCTCAGAAAATGGACGGTCAGATGGATGGACCCGTCATTAGCAGTAGCCTTTACTGATCCTAATAATGAGGAGTCTGCCATGGCCTGCAGTGGAGACACAAGGGATGGCCCAGGAAACAGGGGGCAATGATGGGCACGTGTGCCACTGGAGACTCATGTCCCGATGCCATGCTACCAAGCTCCTGCCTATTACAAAGTGTGTTGAGGGGTGTGGCTTGTGAGTGGGCTCGTGCTGGAGGCGGGTCTTCCTCTTAACTGTACTCTAGGTCACATGATACATAGGGGCGTGGTCAGGCCATTCTTGACAAATCTGGCACAAGGTAAGGGACAGCAGCAGAGCAGATAGACAAAGAAAGGCAGATGGAGAAGACAAAGAAAGAAATGAAGGAAAACTAAAAGGGAGAGAAAGGCAGAGAAATAAAGAAAATAAAAACTCCAAAGTGCGCCAATGGCTGACCCGTCTGCTTAGTCCAATACAGGGTCACAGCCTGAGCTTAACCTGGCAGGAGTGACCCTGAGTAGGGCCACCAGCCTGGCACAAAGCACCCACATGCACACCAACAGTCTGGAGAGGCCAACCCTGCCAAAGGTACAACTGTGAGCTGTGGGTCAGAAGGTGGCTGGCACCGCCTCACGTGGGCACAGGGAGAACAT
The DNA here is from genome assembly GCA_026402145.1 of Polypterus bichir lapradei. Lineage (NCBI taxonomy): Eukaryota > Metazoa > Chordata > Cladistia > Polypteriformes > Polypteridae > Polypterus > Polypterus bichir. The sequence continues at coordinate 65,213,409 of JANRMT010062834.1, read as the reverse complement.
GGACACGCCACACAGGCAAGCTCTGGATTGACCCACTGTTTAACACACGTGACAGCGGAGACATGGAGAGAACATGCAGACTCCTCAAAGAAAACAAACTGCTGGGTTCTGGGGGGGCAGAGCCCACCCTGGCAATGCCAGGCATAAAGCCACGCATCAACACTCACACTCATATTGTCATCCGGAATCAACCTATGTGGGGATGTGGGGCCCAACCTGCACACCAGAGAACACGGACAGCATCCAGGTGTGAGGTTCAGTCCCAGGAGCCGAGGTCTTTGAAGCAGCAACGCTAACTGCTGTGCCACCGTGCTAACCCTAGCTCGGGTTCACATAAAACTGACAAGGAAAAAAAAGTGAAGGGTTCTCTCCATTCTGAAAAGGAAAGAAGGTTAAAGACGCAAAGTTACTGCTGCGTGGCCTTCATCGGGTGTGCAACTGAAAAGGAAAGAGCAGGAAAAAGAAATCGGAGGGCAAGGTGGGCACAAAGTGAGGGCAGAGCAAAGGAGAAGGTGAGACGACAAAAGGAGAAATCAAAATGTTAGTCGGTCATTGCAACCTGACCAGGCTGAAAAGGGTCTTTGAGGACCTGTGGATGAACACAAACCCACAGATCAGTGTGGCTGAGGTGATCGACCGCAGACACCGTGAGGTCTTTGACGTGTCCCCTGATGTCTCCCTGTGTCACCTCTGGAGGTGGCTGGACATTTCCTACTAGAAAGGCAGTAAATCAGATCTATAGACTGGCAAGAAGAGGCCCACTGGTTAATACTGAATTTATCAGAGGGACCAGACACAAGGGGACAGTTGGTGGCACATCTGCAAGTGACACAGCGCCTCCTGTTACAGATCTCTTGTGAAGAATGTGGATGAGAAGTTTGAGTAGGTGAGGTGGTCGATGGAAGGAGATCAAGGATGGGTTAATAAAGAAGAAGGATCAGCCTGCAAAACGGGGAATGTGGTTGAATGACCTGAGAGAGGACTGGTGGGTTAGGGTTTCATTACGGGGGATCCTCTTCAAGTGGTTATTATGAGGTCTACCTCTGGCTTGGCTGAGGGTCCTGTCCAAACATGAGAAGGGTCTCCTCCATCAATACTCATATTGAGGGCTTCATCAGAGAAGTCAGAGGCGGTGGAGTCTGAGGAAGTGCGAAGAGGTCGAGAGGGGACAGAAGGAGCCGTAGAGAAGGTCACTGTGGGAGTCAGCTGGCTTGTAATAGTCGGAGGTCCGCAAGTCTTGGAAAGCCAGCAGAAGGACTGATATCTAAAAATGGCAGAGTTGTGCTAGAAAAGGTGGACTTTAAACCTAAGAGATGGATGGAGACTGATAAAATCATGAACAAATTCCTGTAGTGGGCTCCTGGAATAAGAGATGACACTGGCACAATCATGGAGTGGTCTTTGGTGCAGGTCTGGTACAAAGCCCAGGGAGCCCAGCTTCTATCCAGCTGATGAAGATGAGGCATAGCTGGTCCCATCCTGACCTGACCTGCTGAAATGAGTGAAGACATTGAGGGTAAGAACCAGTTCTGCCAGTCTGATGAGGAGCTTGATGGGATGATCCTCGACCGGATGTGTTTTAAATGCCTGTCTGAGGGCAATGAGACCTTCATCGTGAGGAATGACCGCGTAGCAGAGGCGTGATGTCCATGGTAAAGATAAAGCAATCAGGACTGTGAAACCAACAGCTGGCATCAACTGGACAGCATGAAAGTATGGAGATCTTTAAATTATGAAGGGAGACCTCCAGCCACCCGTCTCATAAGGCTGTCAGTACGAGTGGTGGGACAGCTGCCTGCAGAAATAACAGGGCATCCAGGACCGTCAAGTTTGTAGATTTTGGGGAGAAGGTAAAACGGGGATATCTGTGGGCATTGGGGGGCAATTCTTTTCTGCTGATGAGAAGAGAAATGGTAGAACTGACCACCTTCTGGAGATCACCTGTCTGATCCTGTGTGAGGAGACGATGAGCGGCTGAATTCGAGTTGGAGCTTCAGCAGTATGAGGGTCCTTCTACCACCACACCCCTCGTGCGCAGATTTGATGACAGCATCATCTCAATGGCAGCACATCTGTAGTGCCTGAAGGTCACCTTTGGTAAGGCTGGATCCATAAGAACAGAAGAAATCTGACAAACAGGTGGAGACCATTCAGTCCGCTGATACCTAAGCTGTCCCGACATCTCATCCAGGGTCCTTCGTAAAGGTGGTTGAGGTTTTCTGCTTCTGCTCCATGTCTGATTCGCAGAGCTCTTTGTGTAAAGAAGAACTTCCTTACTTCAGTCCTACATGCACTTCCAATGGTGTCCTCAATTCACCGTTTAGCGAGATGTCCTCTGAGGATTTTGGAGACATGAATTATATTTCCACGTAGTCGCAGACAAGAATGTTTAGTAGGAATTTGGTTTGAGTTCTGATTGATAAAGTAATCAACAGATGCAAAATGTCCAGCAACTCTGCTTGGGATTAATGGAGTTGATGGTTTCAGGGACAGGATCACATGAAATGGATGATGCCGTTTACAATCAGAAGAGTTATACATCAAGAAGACCCGCACGTTCCATTACATCCCGCAGATCACGTTGCGGACTTTGTGCGATGAACAGACAGACCAGCACAGCGACTCGACTCCGGTGGGCCGCAGCGAACAGAAACAAACGTCCTTCACGCGGTGTGCAGGAGAAGCTCCGCCTCCAGAGCAGCCGCCAACATGAACGCAATTCGACATCCTGGTCGGAAGGTGGCGCTTTAGACTTCTTGTCCCGTTCTCTCTCCCGCCTCGGGCTGTCCTTCTCGTCTGCGATTGGCTGCGAAATTCGAAAGTCTCATTTTGATTGGGTGAAAATAATCTGCCGTTGAGCTGCCGCAGACCACAACAGCGGAGACTTTTAAAGGGCAGTAAACGTGAAGGTAAAGCAATAAAACGGCGAGAATCACAATTTAAAAATGTGCGTTCGCAAACGAGAGCTTAGAGCGGCGCCGGGGTTTGTCGCGGTCGTGTCATTGAACGCAAACACGGGGAAGTGAAACTGGCGGCGAGGGAGCCGCGCTGGTGGATGCGGGTAGTGGCGCCGCGTGAGCCGGGCTGGGTTCTTGTGGCTCCTCGGCGCTTGCAGACGGTGAACGCGGAATTGTGGGCTGCACTGCGGCAGAGTTCGTACCCCCGGGGCCGGCGGGTCCGAGTGCGGGGCGCGGGGCGGCTGCCTGTAGGCGGTGGAGGGCCGCAGGTTTGTGTTGATTCATTTGTCCCGAGTGGCCGTCCTGTGCGTCCGAAATGAACGAGAAGACGGCCGGCAGGTTAATTGATCACCGAGAGCAGCAGCGCCAGCATGGAGCGGGACGCGTTAACTGACCCCTTGGAAATCTACCCTGCAGTAAGGTAAGCTTGGCAGGCTGCTGGAGGAAGGGTCGGTGAAGCCAGCAGGGGGCGACGGGGACACTGGGCAGCCCCTTGAGCGACACATACAACTGATGTTGTGATCCTGTGTGGTCGTAAGACATTCCTGGTGCTGCCCGATCTCCTGGCTGACGTGCCTACCACAGCCTGGGCACCCCAAGGTGTCTTCCTCACCACTTGGTCACCTGATAGCTAATGTGTGGGGAGCGGACCGGTGCAAACCATACAGGCAGGTCGTACTTTTTGTCCAGCTACACATTGGGGGTGGTTGAAGTGGCTCCCCACTCCCTATGCCTAGAAAAGGGCCATATAAACAGAAGTGACCACAGAGAGAGACCCCCTGTGGCTGCTGGTTTTTAACTGGACTCCTGGCTTAGTTAGGTGAGCTGTGGTCTCCCAGTGTCTGTGTTTTGGGGTCAATGTGGAAATTACGAAGCCAAGTTTGGTCGATTTATATTGGAATGTACTGAATAGTTTGTGTGTGTGATGGTCGGGTGACAAACCTAAATCCCCCGTTTATTTGTTGTTTGTTCGCTGGGACTTCATTTACAGGAATTGAAGTTGGTCGCTTTGGAGCTTCTTGGAACACAACATCACAAATGAACAACAATACACACTAGGAACACCTGTGGAGTGGTGAAGGTGCGCAAGAGAGGCGCCAGTGTATGGCGTGTGTGTGTGTGTGTGCCCACCTGTCCTTGTGCTGCACACCTTCATGCCGTATAGGAGAGAACACACAGGTACGTCAGGCTACACGACTGGCTTGTGAGGACTACGACTCTGGGAAAGAAACCGTTTTAGTCTGAATTGTCCCTAAGCTTTTACCAGTGTGGTGCTCCTTGTCACACGGTTAGTGGCACTAGACGTCTGCAGCAGATGGGACTGTTGCTGAGCCGAACCAGATGACGGCGGAGACCCCTGATGAAGGCCGTACTCTTGTGTATTTCGGCGTGGTCGTACCCTTTAACCTCTTGTTTCGTTTGCAGATGCCCCCTGATGCCCTGCGTAGTGTGTGCCTGTGTGTTTTATTACAGAGATCTCGCTCTTTAACTCCTTCTGGACTTCACTCAGTGGTGTTGCCCCTTTGGGTGACTGGGTGCCAGCTGGCATCGCATCGACTGGTGCAGCTGTTGACTTGCTGGCACAGCTGGCGTCACCTGGGGGGTTACGTTCAGGTCTGATCTCTCGCATTGTGATTTGTGAGCTGAAGTCTTCATGTTGTTCTCCCGTTGCAGGGAGCTGTCCTGGCATTTCTAGCTGAAGTGGCATTTAGCCGGTTTTTTTTTTTATTCCTCATACGTCTGCTCCTCTTTCTTAGGACTGGCAGTGTGGGTGGAGGAGCTCATGAGGACGTCCAGCTAGGAGAGGCACGAGTCCCCTTCCGAGTCGGGCATGGCTGGCTTCCTGGATAATTTCCGATGGCCAGAGAGTGAGTGTATTGACTGGGGAGAGAAGAGAAATGCCTTGGCATCGGTGATAGCTGGCATCTTGGTAAGTGGACCTCGCCGTCCGAGTCTGTAAATATTCAATGTGTTCAGCTCGGTGACAGTTTTTTGTTACCTTTGTGTATTTTATATTCTGTATTGTCGGTTTATGGCGTCTTTCTTGTCTGCGTTAATCAACATGCTGGTACTGTCGGGTGTCGTCGTTTTCGTGGTGGGAACGTTCGTCTGCGCCCGCCTGTGAAGATTAACACACACCTTCCCTTCCAGACCAAGTCTCGAGTGGTGCCAGTTGCCAGTCACTCTTAGGATTCTCTGCACAGGACTCGCTGTCACCAGCCCTGACAAACGCATGTGGGTGTCCTCTTTTCGATTTATGCCACTTGCCAACGTCTCACTTTTACTGCAGTTGAGTAGCAAACTCGCAGCTTTGATAAACCCGGTGGGCACAAAAGTGGCCATCTTCTCCACGCTTGGTGCCCTTATGTCAGTCAGTCCAGATAAACGACACAGTCTAGAAAATTTAAAAGCGGTGAGATATTAACGTATAACAAGATGAAAATAGAAAGTAAAACGGATAGCGAAGTGTGGATATAAAGTCGTAGAAAAGCTGAGTGAAGTGTCAAGGGTTAGTTAACGTCCTGGGAGGCTTTTAGTTTAGCGATTGGCGTTCTTTATAAATGATGTTCTCCGATGTCAGGATGAGATGGGCTCGCGTACCTCCATCTCTGACGTCACTTGCCATTCTGTCGTCATCTCTATTGGTCACTCAGACAAGTCACATTTATGTTAAAATGAACATGTGGGGTTTTGGGTCATGTGACATTGCACGCATCTGATTGGCTGTCTCGTCCTGATGACGAATGACTCTGATTGGAGGGTCTGATCTTTTTTAGTTCCTCCGCACTTCTTCCTTTCTCAAGCTGTAAACTAATTCTCTAACGTCAAGTCCTGCGGCGTCCATCAATTCCCAGGTTATAACTGAAGCGGGCTGCGTGGCTCTGCCTGGCTCTGCGTGGCGTACACTTGACTTCTTTTCTCTCCGCCATTACAGTACGTTGTAAAGCAGTTACTGGCGCAACGCTTGAAAAAGGCACAAGTCCTACAAGTTCAGTTCATCCCGGTTCATAAGAGCACAATAATCACGATTTAATATATCAGGACAATTAATGAGCAGAACCACCTGCCCTTCCTTTTTAATGAGCGGACCTCCATTCATGTAATTCAAGGGGCTCCTCACATCCTTCAGTTGTATTGCGCTGCGCCTTTCATGCCCTCTTAATGACTTCATGAGGTCCTTGTCATCCTGTGTGCAGAGGCCACTGCAGGTCTTCTTGGACAAGCTGATTCACGTGTCACTCGTCTACACCGTCTGGTGCCATCATAAGTGATCGGGGGGGGGGTCTTGGGGGGCCGAGGGAGAGCGTGAACGTGACTGACAGAATAACAAGCCAACTTTTAGAGATGCCGTAGAGTTACAGCCGATCTGACGCTGCCCACTAGTGTGACAGCAGACTGGAACATCAGGCCTGACTCACAAAGCCTCTCAAACACACGGAGTTGGGGGTCTCGAGGCCCACGCCGTCTGCCCTCTCCCCGATTTTTACACGACGCTCTGCCCGCTTCACTGCCTGGACGTTTCCAGAGGGTCCTTACTGTCCGATACCAGACAGTTGGCATACATCAGTGACTACCTGCATGTTGTGGGACTCGCCTTGTGGGGTCTCGAGTAAATAAGCAGCAAGACCTTCCATTTTGAGTAACGGGGGGGTTTGGGTGTCTTCAGAGCGCATGGTGATTTCTCCTTTCCCTTTGGCTGTGAGGTGCAGTGCTAAAGGGTGCAGCAATCACCTAGAGTGACCACCCGGAGAGTGCCAAGGACCTGGTAGAAAGACCCTACCTTGTCTGACCGAGACCTCCGACACGTGCCACTAAACATGTTGGGGGGGGGGTGGATGTGCGGCTGTTTGGGTTGAATTTGGGTTTGCCCGTTCTGGGAAGACAGCACTGTGACACATCCCTGGTTGGGGGGCCTGTTAAACCGGTGAGACCCCGTGACACGGACCCTCCAGCTTAGGATTATTTATAAATGTCACACACTTGTGTCACCCTGCGTCCATTTACTGGCTGGGGGTAAGCAGAGCCTTTACAGGAACCAACTGGCAAAAGGTAGGAGCCCACCCTGGATGAGACCCCGGTGTGCCACAAGCCGTATTCACCCGCGACGGGCAAAGTGAAACCAACAATGCCATCCTGGGGTGTACCAGGTGGAACTGTGAACACTTGGAGAGGTCCTGATGTGATGAGAACATGCAGACAGCCGAGCCCCCCAAGGCAGCGACGTCTCGTCTTCTGGTCAGCTTACCACTCCTCCTGTCTAATGGCCGTGTCTTTGTTTTGTTCTTCTTCACTCCCCTAGTTCTTCACTGGCTGGTGGATTATGATCGATGCAGCAGTCGCCCACCCACACCCCGAGGAGCTCAACCATGCCTTCCATACCTGTGGGGTCTTCTCCACCATCGCCTTTTTAATGTGAGTTTTATTTGGGTTGTGCTGCCTGCCTGTAATGGAGGAAGAGGAGGAGGAGGAGGTGTCAGCTGGGAGAGCCATGTTGTGAATTCAGTGGAGACCCTGAGAATTGACGTGTACATGAAGGTCATGACTGATAAGCCCCAGTGATGTTCACACTGGCGACAAGCCCACCTGGACTGACCAGACCACCAGCTGCTTCTCCACAAACCCCCCATTGCTGAGAGATTTAAGCCCTCCAGCGTGTCCTGGGTCTTCTCTCGGTGGTCTGTGCCTGGTACACCAAAAGGGGCATCCTGATGACATGCCCAGACCACCACAGCTGGCAGCAGTTCTACTCTGAGGTCCTCCAGCTTTGCCATGGAGAGAGAACTCCCTTTAGTTGTCGTCATAAGGTTCTGGTCACCACAGTCGGCCTGTGACCAGTGGTTGGTATGGGGGTGTCGAGTGACCAGGACGTCGCGCATCATCACCTCAGACTGTCTGCCCGTCCTTTAAATGGTGCATTTCCTCTTCAGCTCTCTGCCTTTGATATGGCGCCTTTCATAGCTCTCCGTCAGGTAGTCTCTTTCCTGTCCTTCACAATCTGTTATATAGCGCCTCTCCTCGTAATTCTACAGTACGCCTTATCATTGCAGCTCTCTGTCGTACAGTGCGCCTCATTTCTATCTGTCTGTTATATAGCGCCTTTCACATCATATAGCCCCTCTCCTGTCTATGATGGCGTCATGCCCGTCTGTTCTGTTAACGTGGCGCCTATCTCTGTCTATATAGCGCCTTCTCTGTCTGTCTATGGCCTGGCTTTAATTTATTCTGTCATTAATGTTTGTCTTTTTATATAGCGCCTTTGCTGCCTGGCTGCCCTCCCCTGCCTTCCTGTCTTATGTCTGTCTGTCTGTCTTTTTGCCCACGTATCCGGTGATCCGTGTTACGTTTAATGACGTCGTCTTGCCCAAAGTGCACTCGCACCCCCAGGTCTAACTCCTGCCAGATTCGGCTCCATGTTTTCCGACTCCACGATGTCCACTGGCTCTTTCAGGTGGCCTGCCATCGCTCATCTTGCTCTATTCTTTATTTTTGAGGTGCTGCCTTTTCATATTGAAAGTCGTTTGCTGGTGGTCCCCTGGTGATGTTGGCACAACAGGTCCAGCCACCCAGAGCTCCTTTGTGGACTTTGGGGGGTTGGCAGGCCCTCTAGGAGGGACAAGCAGGACATGGCACGCCATGAAATCAGACTTTCAGCGATCAGGCGGCTCCCCGGGGTTGGCACACCTGTTGGGTTCGACATGTCGCTGTATTTATTGGCCGTGTGAAGCAAATACCTGAGCTTGCCACAGCGGCCTCTCCAGGTGGCCTGCCGTAGTGCCACGCGAAGCCGGTGACCTTGGACAAATGTCTGGGCTTGTGCCAGCAGCCCTTGGCTGGGTAGCGGTCCTCGCCAGTGTGCTCTTGAGCTTTGTGTGTTTATTTCTTTAAACTTCTTTCATTTCAGGATAAACGCCGTGTCCAACGGCCAGGTGAGAGGTGACAGCTACGGCGAAGGCTGCTTTGGTAGAACAGGTAAGTCGCTGGCCTCGGGACCTTTAGCCTTGGCACACATTGAAGTACTTAATTGTCAAAGACACCTGACCGAGTTCTTCTATTAGTCCGTCAAGTGATGCAGCACAGCAGGCGGATCCAAAGACCACCACAAAAGTCGTCAAGGAGCCCCCCACTGGGGGCTGTACAGATACAGAGGTCCAGCTAAAATGACTCTTATGTCGAAGGGGAGGGCGAAGAAGACCACATGGCTGAGCAGAGGTCTGCCGACGGGCACTCGGAGAGGGCATCTCTTTTATTCCACTTAGAGAAAACGCTGACTGGGATTCTCCCGCTAGGACGTCTCTAAGCTTTTAGGACCACCGGCCTTTGCTCTTCACACACACACACACATCAGCGGTTCAAGTGTCACTCGGTCCCAGAACACGTGACCTGTGACCTGGTGACATGTGACATTGACGTCCTTCTGTACTTTAAGTCGCTGTGTTGTCCCGGTGGGGTCTCTTATGACGCCACGGCCTCCCCACGCTGTCTGTCAGGGTATTTTAGTTCATCGTGGCCCCCCTTTCTTTGACATCGAGTGCCAGAACGGGCCGGAGAGAAAGTCGCCTGTCCAAGATAGCAGAGTACAGCGGGAGGATAGGCCTGTCTGAACGTGGGCACTGAGAGTACCCCGACTTTATGGTAGTCCAGCTCACTTGATGTGATATCACGGCACAGGCAGAACCCCCCCCCCCCCCCCCCGCTTCATGCCATACCTGTTTAGGCCCCCCCATTTCTTAAACTCCTCCCATCCCACCTACTCCAGCCTATCCTCATGAAACTGGTGATCAACTGGTGACTGGCAGCCTCTTACTGTCTTTGTGACCTGTGTGCCCCCAGGCCAGCTGACCTGTAGCAAGTGCCACCATTGGTTTATCAACGCCATGTGCTTTAGGAGATGACCGTTGTGGTGGGCCTCCACCTTTTAAGTGGGAGCTTTAGGCCCATCAGACGTGGGCAGGTCCGTCGTGGCACTAAGCCCCCTAAACACATGTCACTGGCATGTGGAGTCTGCCAGTAACTCCATGACGATGTGTTTGTGACCCTCACTGCTGTTTTTTTTTGTCCATTTTGAACAGTAAATGTGAAGTCAGATTCTCCAGCAAAGCCCACCCAAGGCCCTAAAGGAACAGCCCACCCAAAATTGTCACGGTTTATATGTCACTTACCTTAGGAAGTTTGTAGCGATGGTGGAGTCTTTTAGACCGCTGAGGTGCAAGGTGGGCTGGCAGTAATGAACCCAATTTCAAATGGAGCCCTCGGGCGGACAGTCGAGGGTCCGCAGGGTCAGAATACCCAGCAGAGGCCATCCTGAGGAGTGGGGCGAGGACGTCTGCAGGGTCCCGTGAAGCTGGTTAAATGGCTCGAGAGTGACCAGTGTGACATGGTGAGCGTTTTTGTCACCATCTTGCTGTCCTTCTGTCAGAGCTGAATGCAGGTTGGCAGTGGTGACGGGCAGAGGGGCTGCTGTCCAGACAAATGGCCTATAAAATGACAAGAGCGTCCTAAGGGGAGGACGACGACCTGGACAGATTTGGGAAAGGGCCCTGGTGGTCTGCGGAGTGGGCATCTGCTGCCATGGTTGTGACGTCCTGCCCGATGTGGGTGTCTTGTGGAGCCCACGCAGTGAACACTTTTCATAATTTGGAGTGAAACACAACGGACAGCGGAGATGACGGGGGGCCGTGGTGTGCGACTAACGCGTATCTTTTTGTCTTGCAGGGGCTCGCGTTTGGCTCTTCATCGGCTTTATGATGATGTTTGGCTCCCTGATTGCGTCCATATGGATTCTTTTTGGAGCGTACGTCGTCCCCAGTAAGTACCCTTTACACAAAGGCCTCACCGCAGATTAGGGGGCACATTGCCTGGCACTGTGGCGGCTTTGCCACTTGAGCCGTCCCGTTTTGTGTTCTATGGCACGAGTGCATCCTGTGACTTGTCAGATTAAAAATCTTCACACATTTAGAGAGCGTGTGGCTGTTGTACCGCGCTGTGAAAAGGTATCTGCCCCCTAAGATGATGTATATTTTACACTATTGGTGGTCTCCACTGTTCGGACAAAAGCTGAACCCGAGTGAACACACAAAGCAAATGTATGGAACACTTTGTGAAAAAGTAATTGCCCCCATTGTACCAGTACTTGGCCGCCGCTTTTCTAATTTGATTTGAGGCTCGTACATCACACGGTGGTCTTTGCGGAGCCTCAGACGCGAGCTTCTCATTCGCGGTCCTCAGTTTTGCCGTCTGGTCGGGTGTTTTGGGTGGTCCTCTCCTAAACTCCCGAGCTGTTGCTTTTGTGTTTTGGCTCCTTCAGTAACTGCAAGTCCCCCGAGGCTCCCCACCCAGCACTGCTCTCTTACTGTTGCTCTGAAGTGGCAGACATAGTGGGCCTGGGAGTCATTCGGGGGTCTCTTTGTGCTGACGTTACTCTTGGATAGCAGAGGCTTCCATCTTCTCATTTTTCTGTCATCCCCTTGCGGTCCTGTGGCAGGTTTGACTGGTGGTCCTGTTCTAATTGGTCTCCATTTTTGTGCCAATGGCTGTCTGTGGGGTGCACTGGAGACCCAGAGCCTTAGAGTGGCTTTGTCACCTGTTAACACTTCACATCTGCATTTGACCCTCCTGTGGTTAAGACCCTCGAGGTGACCACTTGACTCTCATGCCGACGGTCAACAGTAGGGAATCCAACCCCACATTTTTCATTCCCACATTCCCGGGACCGGCCAAGTTTGCATATATAGCGTGTAAAAATCGATCAAGAAATAAGAGTTCTAGTTGAAAACTGAAGACTTCATTGACGTCTGTCAGACAACAGCTTTGAACAGCAACTTGAAATTGCAATGCGTCCGTTTGTTGCATCCGCATTACCACAGAATGATGACAAGAACCTGAATGCACCAGTAACATGCGAAATGGCGGCGTTTCAGAGCAACGGCGAGCGCGGGTGTCGTTTAGAGCAAGTGTATCCGTATCTGATGACTGTGCCGCCTACTTCAGTGGAGACAGAGCGGCTGGCGTACTCTGCACGAAGGTGCGCTCTCGCCTGGACGACCGCACACGCGACACGTTGTGCTTCCTACGCTCTTATTACCGCGACTAACTCGATCAGGGGTGTCCACAGTTCTTCACCTTGCGAGCTACTTTTAAAACGACCAGGTCAATGATCTACCTACATTAAAAAGTATATATATTAACCTCTAGCGCTGACGTCCGAGGTTCGATTCTGTGGGAAAAGGCTGACTCGCATAAATAAGTCGAGCCGAATAATGCAGTCAAGGCGCTTTTGAATTCAGCCGAGTGTAAAATGACGGCTGTCCGATTAACTGCCATTTTAGTTCCCTCTCCTTTCTGTTTCTCAGATCGCTTTTTGGAAGGAAGTCAGTTTTGTAGTTTTTATGAACAGTTTGAAAGAGCCTTTCCACATTTTCCTCCTTTGGAATAGCAATGACAGAGTGACAGATCAGACAAACGCACTTCGATTGTGACATTGTGAGAAAAAAAGTCCTCTTCCAATTCCACATCCAGCCCATAAACAACATTTTTTTTTTTAAATCCCTTCTTTAGTCGATTATAAATTGGAAGGCTAACTCGATCACAGCCGGAGTTTTGCGTTTGATCGCATGTGTGTGCAGGATGACCAGTGTGTTAGAAGAAAAGAGATCTCAGACTGGCCGCCCTGTATGTCAATCAAGTGGCAAAGGCCATAGGGAGGAGATATGATAGACTAACGTTTTGAATCCAACGCGATCTTCCTGCACTACCTTTACGATCTACCGGCCGATCTCGATCGACGCATTGGGCTCCCCTGACTAGATACATGGACTCGTATGACAGCATGAACTGCTTGGAGATGAGGTTAGTCTTTTATTGGTGTCAACATACTGCAGTAGTTTTATTAAAAATAAGTGTCGGTCGTTCTAAAACCGTTCACGTGTGAGATGCCCGTGCACTGTGTCATCCCCAGGAGCCCGGGATTCGCGAGAATGACATGCGGGAATACCCGAATTCCTGGGAATGGATAAACCCGTCCGGGAATGGATTCCCTAGTCAACAGTCGGCCCTTCCTCTCACGCACACACTCGCCTGTTGATGCCCTCGTCCTGCCCGCTGGGTGTTTGTCTCTCCTGCTGGACCCGATGAGAGTGCCACCTCTGCTGACTTTAGCTGTCCAGTCTTACTGCTTCAGACTGCTGCCTTTAAACACACACACACACACGTTGGCCGAGTCTGGGGGTCCGGCAGGAACATCCTGTCACCAATTGGGCGGAAGCAGATGTCACCCTGGGTGATACTCGTGAAGCACTTGACTCACTTGTTATATACACACACTCTCCACATGCAGGTCCCCACAAGGACCCTTTACTGGTAATTGAATTGTTTAAAAATATGTTTTACGTGAGGCCACGTTTGCCCAGTAATAAACACTTAAAGACCCCCAAAGTGTGCCCGACTCGTTAGGTGAAATGGCAGGTCCTCGTGATGACTGGGCCTAAAGTGAACGTGTGTGGATGTTACCTGACTAGAATAAAGGGTCATCATCCAGCAAGAGGGTCCAGACAAAGCGGGATGAGCGCAGATAACTTGGTCTCCAAGATTTCAAGATGGCCGTGCACTCCGGTTCAGCTCTGCTCTTTATGTCTGCTGTGCGTCCTCCGCGGTAGGGACGTCGACCTTTACACCGAGTCACCTGACGCAGTGACGGCCGAGGCAGCACCTCGGAGTTTCGATTGGGTTTGTTTGATCCAAAGTGTTCTCTTGAGCCCATTCAACTCTGCAGATGGCACTTTCAGGTATCTGGCTGTGGTGTTGACCGCTTACAGACCTCCAGAACACACGACGTGACCTAACAACGTGTGACCAGCGAGCGGAGACCACTCAGTCCGGTGGTTTAGCTACGAGCCCCTTCAGATTCTCCCTAAACTGCGTCTCGGCAGTTTGTTCAGAGACCCCTGACTCCTTTATTGAAGCCCTTGAGGTCCCCATGCTGTCACCTCCGAGTCTGTCACCGTAGGCTGTGACCCAAAGTCCCATGATGCACCTGGCTGCTCTCTGCTGACCTCCACTTGCGTGTTTAATGAACCTCTCGTCTCTCTCTCTCTCTCTCTTCCAGAGCACGATGTCTACCCCGGACTCGCCGTCTTTTTCCAAAACGCGTTGATATTTTTCAGGTAAGCGCTCGGCCGTCTCGATGTGTCACGTTGGTTATGGTGGGCCACCCCTGTGTGTCTTTTCTGTCAGGTGTTCTTTCTCTCGACTTTGGATTCGTGTTTTCGTGTGACGTTAAGCACATTTGCAGGTTTCCTTCTCCTTCACAGTTTGTCGAGTTTTCACCAGCCTTGAAGAGCAGGTCCAGGTTGGGGTCCGCTTCTGGTTTGCTCCTTCACTTGGCATCTCTCAGGAGGTGCCCACCCCTGCTCTAAGCCAGGAGGTCTTAGACGTTGTCATCTGAGGACCCAAACCTGATGGACAAATAAACAATGGCCATACAGTAGACAGCCCCGCCCACTCATGAATATTGATGAGGTAACCACATTGCTGCTGTTTCTGAAGTGTCACCTCATTGGAGCCACTAGATGGCAGCAGGACCCTGTCCCAAGTGTCCCAAGGGTAACTCAGCACACACCCTCATTTTACGTTGGCAGTCAGCGTTTTCATCACCTATAAGTTGAACAGAAGGACTTGTTTGGCAGCCCACCATAAGTGGCCAAACACACAGGACCACCCAGCCTTGTTTTGTGGTCATGGCAGCTTGAACTCCAGATGGTCAAGTGAGTCCCATGGAGTCTGAGCCCACCGCTTCGTGACTTCAGGCCCAACAGAACAGCAATGGGGGGGGCAGAGAGTGTCTGTTTGAACAAGATGTTGGCATGCTGGGGGCCGCACAGGGTGGGCCACAAATCACTTACTGAATTTGGAGGAATGCCAGGCCTTCACCCAGCTTGGCACACCCTAAGCCCACCCTGATGGCTATAAAGGTGAATTGTGCTGTGCTGACAGGTAAGTCCGTCACCTGCAGCGCCCCACTTGGCTGTGTCGGATGGACTGAGGGGTCTCCATGCGCCAGCGTTCTGTCCTTAATGAGTCTGAGCCTGCTGTGTGCCGTGTGGATGTTTGTCACATGTTGTTGTTGTCGTCCCCTTTGCCCCCCTAAGTCACACCTGACGTGTCCCCCTTTGTCTTTCAGCACGCTGATCTACAAGTTTGGACGGACTGAAGACCTGTGGGCCTGAGGCGTCCGCCGGTGCCCCTGGATCCCCCTTTGCCTCTGCACCCCATTTCTAGAATGTTCCAGGACTCTGCCATCTTGTCCCTTAGCTGAATGACGCGTAGCGGCTTGCTTGACTATAAACTGCAACGCATGGCATTTGGCAGCCTACCAGTGAGCCAGGCCCGAATGAGCCCGCTGTACCCTGCCTTTTTGTTTTTTGGCGCCCCCTCGCCTCACTGTAATGTACAAATGTCCCATTGGGCGGGGGGCAGCGGAGGTGGGCATTGTGTCTCTTAGTGTAGCTCGACTCACTTGACAATATGCCAAATCTGTTTGTGCTCGTATTTCCAGAAGTAGCGTCAAGCGCTGTGGGGGTCCGTACTGTGAAGACTGGCATTGGGCGTCACTTTCAGAGCTGCCTGTGTTATTGACTCTTAGATTCACATCGCGGACCACCTGAAGTGACACAAACGCCTCGCTAGGTGATCAACTCGAGGAGTGTGACGTGCGAGACGTACGAGGTGTTTGAGTCCTGCACGTGCTGACTCAGCCATTCAGACTTTTGGGCACCGCTGAGCACAATGAAGGTGGGCATTGGGCGTCTGCTTAGGGCGAGCCTTGCTGTTTGCTGGCTGTAAGTTTTATGCCATTGAGTACATTCCACCATTTTTGGGTTTTGGCTTTGGCTGGGTGCAATGTGCCCGTTCCTGTGCCAAGGCTGGACTGCACTTCACACAGTGTGCCCCCTTGAGGCCGGCTGTGTGCGTGTGTTCACAATTTTGTGCCGTCATGTCCGCCAGGTCCATCTTTGGGGCAGTGTGTCACCTGAACGTCACTTTAACGGCTGGAGTCCCCTGTCCTGTCCTCAGTCCGCCTCTTTAGTTTGATGTCACAAGCAGGTTACGATGACACAAGAGCCCGTCTGGTGGCCTCGACTGTGCCGTTTGAGTCGTTGGTGAGAAGCCAGCATTGGGCTCCTCACCTCCCTCAGTGCGGAGACGGCTGTTTGACGTGGGGGACATGTGCAGCGGGTATCGGTCACCTGCTCCCTCCAGCGGGTGGGCACAGCCGGGTTCTCATTGGATTTGCTGTGTAAATATTCCAGCTTTGGCCGCAGTGATTTTTATAAATTCCGTTTATTGTACTGTGGCCAGTTGGCATGTGCCATGATGTCACCTCAGAACTACACGTGTGGTGACGCCAGTGGGCTTCTCCGCGTTTGGACCCCGTGTAATGAGACCACCTGGCAGGCAGTTCTGAGGGGCTTCTCGGTGGGCGTGGAGGGCTGGGTGTCTGTCAGCTGACATGGAGGACAGGAGGTGGGCCGCCTGGCATGTCCTCTGCATTGTGACAAGCTCACCTTTAGGTCTGGTGGCGGGTTTTGATCTTTGGTGGTCCTTGGCTGTTCTTACACTGTGAAGTCCCAGAGGTGACCGTGGAGGTTGAGTGGTGGCTTTGTGTCATTTTGTTTTATTTTTTTCTGCTCGTTTCCTGTACCCACGGTGGGTGTCATTTATAGAGCGCGCTGTGCCCGTCGCGTTGACTTTATTTATTGTGTCTCCCGAAATCCTCCATGGCTGGAGATGAAGACGGGCAGAGCAGCCGGTGGTGTTGTGCTCACCCGTGCCTGCTTGTCACCCACTCAGTCTGCCAAATTAAAGACCCTTTAATAGAGATGTGCCGTGTGTGTGTCTTGTGGGGTCCGCTCGAAGGGCGTCCATGTGCCAGGGGATTGTGGGGACACAGCGGCCAGCTTGGAGAAGGTTAGACATGAGACCACTACGGAGGAGGGGCAGTTGAATGTAATGCCAGGCTGGGGTGCGACCCTTTTGTGTGATCACTTTAATAAGATCGGTGCAAGACCACCAAGATGAGAAGGTGAAGTTACAAAATAAGAAGGGGGGCAGGACTGGAAAAGGAGGATGACTGCAGACGAGATGAGGAAGAGGAAACGAGGGTCCATCAGGCACACAGGAAGACGAAGGAGGAGGTCTGGCTGGATTTGGAGGTGACACTCATGTTGCTGTCCCCCAAGAAGGGACCAGACCAGACCACCCTAATCACCTGAATTGTGCTCTCTTGGTTGTCACGCTGCCCCTAAAGACAAAACCACGCCCACTTTTCACATCACGGGGGTGTGTGTGCTGATGAGGGGCTGTCATCGGATGGGCAGAGGCCTTTAGGGGCAGCGGTGGCCAAGTGCAGATGCCAGCTGTCCACACCTGTGGCTGCAATGAACCAAATGTGCCCCTCCATCTGCCAGTAGGGGGCACTGAGGCCAGGGTGTCCCACAGGCGCCGCAGGTTTTCCTGCCATGCTGATGCCAGTCGTTTGAATGGTGAGGCCCAGCTGACTTGCACCCGTGTCTCTCCCATTTTTATTTCTGCACAGAATATTTAAAAAGGAAAGTTGAGCTGTGGGCCTTGAAACATCTGCACGGTGATTTCCATTTGGAAATGGCAGAGGGTGGGCACAGGAGAGGGGTCTGAGGTAAAAATGGTGGACCCTCGAGTTAGCTGGTCAGCACGTCTGTCTGTTGGCACACAGCAGAGGGGCCAAAACAAAACCCGGCAGCCCCCATGTAAGCGGCCATGCAGGGCTGGTGGTTGAGAGCTCAGGGTGGGCACACAAGCAGGTAGAAATGGAGGCTGGCACGTTCGCATTGCGGTTTGATTTATTTATGGGCCGTGTGGAAAACCTGAGAGGGGGTCCGGGAGACCAGCGTCGCTTAACGTGCCACTTCAGTTAAAACTCTGCCACCACCTCGCTCCTATACCAACAACTGCCTCATTGTGCCATAGCCAAGAAGGCCCAATTAGATTTGGAGTGTCAACTGGCCTGTGCCACACATGTGGCCCTAAGGCCAGATGCCATCTGCTGAGTTCACTCGGGGGGGGGGGTGATTTAAGTTGTGTTGCCAACCTGCTGGAGTGTTTATTTGTCAGGGCCTGGACCCGCCTCTCCCAGAAATGATGGGTGTGCCTGTCTGTGTGTGTGTGTGTGTGTGTGTGTGTGTGTGTGCGTGCACGCATTTCTTAGAGTGCCACCCGCGATGGCATTACAACATGAGATTCACAGCCTGGTGGCCTCACTGCAGTAGACCCTGCTCAATTCAAGCCCCCTGTTGGGCTGGTGGTCCTCATGTGCCACACACTTCTATTGGAGTTTTAAACCTGATGACTGCCAGCTCATGCCAATATGCACTGGCACTGCCTCCATTCTTGAGCACCAACCCAAAGCAGCTTAGGGCGCCTTATCTCTGATGATGGCAACTTCTGCAGTACCCAACAGTCGCACCTTAGGGTCCATTTGTGTTAACACAGCAGGACCACCCACAGCAAAAGACCCAATGACTGTGATGCCCGTGGAGGACGATCCCCACCATATGCAGTGCAATTCTTGTTAAAGCAGGTAGTTCTTTTGTGTCACATGACCATCTGTGGAGTGCAATGGTACGACGTGACTGAGGTAGGCACAGGACAGGCCACCCACCGCCAGTGACCACACGCGAGGGTCCCACCCAGCACTACTACGTCCGAGATGAGACCCTTCAGATGGCCACGGCGGCCCCCCTGGCTCTTTGTTCCCATTTCAGTTTCACTTGGAGACCCCCACACCATCGACTTTGACTGGTCATTCACTTCACCCAATCTAATGCAGACTGGTTGGCACCCACCAGGACGATCCAAAGCAGAGGAGACCACTTTACTAAAAACCCAGCAGCTATCACCTTTATTCTATATAGTGCCTTTCAGCCTGGCCAGCCGCCCGCCCACCCCGGGGCTTCGCAGTTCATTTATGGCCCTCACGTTCAGCTCCTCTGCGATCTCGCAATACGACGAGAAGTTCAAGACGGGCTGAAGATGCCACCTGCAGATGGGCAATCTGCTGTCCCACGGGAGGAAAAATCCCTCAGTGCCAACTTCCTGATAGCAGCTTTAAAAGTTCAGTTCAAGTTTATGATTGAAAAAGAAGGAGGCTCAAAAAAAAAAAAAAAAAAAAAGGGGTTCATAAAAAAAAATAAAAACAGTAAAACCTGTTAATCCGCCTGGCACACCACGTGCGTCACTCGCCCTGCCCAATGGGTGCCTTTTATAAGTCAGGTGACGTCGTCGTCGTCGTCGTCATCATCATCAAGCACCAGCACCTTGTCGATGGCCTCTTCGGGGACGTCTGTGCCAGCGGGGGGAGTGAAGGAGTCGCCTGGCGATCGGCGAGTGAGGAACTGAAAAAGAAAACACGACAGGAGTTCACAACACCACCAGAGCCCTGCCGGGTGCCACGGTGAGCCCTTCAAGTGTGCAGGGCAGAAGAGCTGGTGCCAGGGGGCGGGGCAAGTGAGGACTAAATACACAGTTAAAAAATAAAATAAAATAAAAAGTCTTCAGACCCCGGTGACATCGACGATTGTCACCATCTGGGACTGACGGAGAATTGATATTAAAAAAACAGAAAATAATCAACCATTAAAAGTTAAATGGCACCCGTTTGTAAGCCTTCATCTCCCAGTGTACCCTGTGCCACCCGACTCGGTGTCTTTTGACACATCTCTGTCCATTCTGTAAGATGTGCCCAGTCCTCCTGGCAAAAATGACTCAAGCTGTGCCAGCCAACTTGAGGAGCAGCGGTGGGCAACAAGTTTGAGGTCTCACCACATGGCTGTCCCACACAGGCCAACGTAGCCCCTCGCTGGCAGGCAGTGCCCTCTCACAAAAACACAAGCACCGCGAGCCCCCCCCCCCCGTTGTGCTAGAGAATTGCAAAACCAAGAGAGCACCACACTGAGTGCCAACTCCTGTTCAAAGTAAGGCAAACCCCATGACCCGTGCTGTTGGGCACCAGATGAGAATCACCCCCTGAACAGACTCCACTGCCATCGGTGCTCACCTCTGCGATGTCCTCTGGGACGCTCCATACGGGGTTCAGCAGGTCCTTGGCACAGCCGTAGGTGCGCCGGACCACAAAGAAGCAGGCAGCGGTCAGCAGACAGGCGAAGGTTAAAGTCGCAGTCAGGATGAGCACAAGAGACGTGACCTGCGACGCCTCTGAAAAAGAACAAGAGAAGATGGCGATGAGCGATGGGCCGAGCGGGCACTAGACCATCGATACAAAGGATGGCAGCAGGGCTGGCTGGCCCACAAATTTGATCTGCCACCTAGGTATTCCCTTTGGAGTGCCCGAGAATTCTGGTGAGCTCAGAAATACCAAAAAAAGATAAATGAAGAGCGAGACCAGTAAAGGGGCAAAGTGTGAGATCAAACCCAACTGGGTAACCAGGAAGCAAAGGGGCAAGACGTCACTCGAGGGTCAAAATGACAAACGTACCGGGAAACGTGAGTGACGCTTAGAGAAGTCACAAAGATGTCCTGTCAAGCGAGAGACGAGGAAGATGAGGAAGACGAGAACCACAAACGGCTTCTTCATCAACATCTCAAGCAACGGGAAGAAATTACAAAGGAGGGCAGGAATTCTACAGTAACAGACACTCGAGTGGCACCTGGCGCTCAGCTAAGGACACCGTGCCACTGATGTGTGTGACAGAAAGGGCATCTGCCAATCCAGGTGTACCCACAATATGCCCATTAAACTGGCATTGCGTTTTCTGGGGAGTTTGCTGTCTTCACCAATTAACAACAAGTACATCAACAACAGTGGGTGAAAATGGCAGAGGGCATGACAGAGACATACAATTAGAAAACAACATGCCAGATAGCCAAGGCTGTTGACTGCCACCTCCCAGCTCCATTCTGTACACCTGAGCAGTGCCAGTGGGGAGAGTGCCCAGTCATTCTGGTGACTCTAAACTGGCTTGGCGGTGGTCTAGGGGGCCTGGCCTGGTTTTTGTCTTGCCCACCTGCTGCGGCTGCGATTACTAGCTGTGCCACCTCCCAACTCCACCCACAGAGCCCTCCAGGTGACCCCCACTTCTAATTCTGGTCAGTTATTGGCTGTGCGCCACCTTGTGCCCCTCTGCTCTCATTCAGTGAGTGGCACCATCACTGTGCCCACGACCGGACTCTCGTGTTTACGTGGGTGGGGCCCCTCACGTCACAGCAGACAGACCCCCGTGAAGCCCCTCATACCGTCTTTTGTGTTCTCGATGCACTGCTCTGGTGATGAGATGCCCTCTCTGTATGGGTTGTATTGGTACTCTTGGCTCTTCACCCGCACACAGTACCGGACCCCCGATTCAACCCCTTTCAGCTGCACAAAGTTCTCTGTTGTTTCCACAAACTGAAAGACAAAAAAAATGACATTTCAGGGTCTGGAGTACAAAAAAAAAAAAAAAATCACACCCCGGCACCGGTGACATGATGAGGGGGTCCAAAGCCACACTGCACTGAGACCACCTGCAACCAGAGCTGTGATTGCATTCTCACAATGGCAGCTGGGGACCACCTTGGGAGGTTGGCAGCGCTCAAACAGCACAACTGGAACGTTTACTGTGTGGCGCTCCAGCAGATGGCTTAGCAGCTCAGAGGTGCCAGCCAAGGCCCACACGTCACCAGCAATGTAACATCAGCAAACTGCTTCGTCGAGTTCAGCACATCACCCCAGACGGGGTGCCAGTCCATCAGCTATGCCACACACACCCACAAGGGGCAAAAGTCTGGAATTAATGGGCAACTAAACTCGCATGTCATTCAGCATATGAGACGGGCACAGGCAGAACAAGTAAACCGCAGGGCAGGGTTGGGAGATTGGCAAGCTAGAACTGCCATTACTGAAATGAGAAGAGAGTCCGTCATTAGGGGCACCACGGCGGGTCCAAGAAATCAGAATGACTGAGGGACATTAAAACTAAGCGGCAGGTCCGTCACCCAAACTCCATGTCTTTAACACTCAAGGCCAGGCTAAAGACCGCTGGTCCTTCATGACGGCTGTGACGACCCCCACCGAGTGGCACACGCTGCCAATCTTGCTGTTGCACCAAGTTAAGCACAAAATTCCCCAAGTGGAAAGCAAAGGCCCACCTTTTCATTGTCACCCTCCTTCCAGTACGTGACGTAGTGAATCCACTGTGTGAAGTAATGCTTCATGGCATCTCCGGGGATCAAGAATCGGACGTAGATCTCGCCAGCCTGGGAATCGAGACTTACAGTCGGTGGGCCGATTTCAGCTGCAGAACAGAACAATCACAGATGAGGACCCCAATTCACAGAGTTCACCACTGCCCTACAGGGACACATGAAGCCCGAGTCAGTGCTGGTGGCACCAGGTGCCACTTCACCACTCAAGCCAACATGCACAGCAAAGCAGGCACCATACAGACATCTGCAGTAACCTCAAGTTATGACCGCCACCCCTCCATTAAAGGTCATGCCCTGCAATGGACAGGCGTCTCATCCAAGGTGGGCTCCAGGCTGGTGGAGCAGAGACGCCGAATGTTCACATCTGACAGCCACCTTTACCCACCATGACTTGCACAGGCCGAGTGCTTTACAGTTCAGGGCCCGAGGTGCCAGGTGACACACCGTCAGCGACTACAGGGTGACCCTGACACTCGGCGGGCCGGTGTCTCTGCCACTCACGTGTGTGGATTTCACTTTCACCAAACAGCAAATCTTTGAATTCTCGTGGATTCGCCTCTTCATTGGGAAGAAGCGCGACTTCGCCCTGATGGCAACACGGATTAGACGATCTGCAAGTCTCTAAAGCCGAACAAGATCTCCATACTTGTGCCATATCGCCTCTGTCCAGATAGTCCATCTCTTTCTGCTGCTCTGTTATTCCACCGTCTGCTCATTTCTGTTCGTTTGTGCCAATCAGTTTTTTGAGACTTTCATATTTCAGTACATCCATTATCTCTAGCCTGCTCTGCAGGAGTGTCGCCCCAACGTTTCTGAACCTCTTGACGACGTTCTACTTTGTCGCCTACTCGTTGTCTTTTATTTTCGGCCCCGGGTGTCATTAAATCTCTTGGCACAAAGTCTCGTCATGCAGGACGTGAAAGTGTCTCTGTGAGAAAGTCACATCTTGTCACCAAGGTTAAAAAGTATCGTCTCAGGATTTTTACAGATAGAGACAGAGAGATAGAGAGATAGAGATAAGCTGCTCAAAGAAACAAACACACACACCAGATCTCAATGGGAAACAGAAAACGTCCTGCTGGCTGTCTCTACTGGTATGGACTGGTATGAATGGAAATGAAATGATCAACCGACAGAGAGAGGGCTGAGCTCAAAGACACCCCGAAAATCAAATGAAACAAATGGTGGGGCAGGCGGGCGAGTCCATTGGGCTGAAATGTCGTTGCAGCAGCAGCAACTCCAAGTGGTACTCGGACATCACAGGCGAGGGGACACAAATGCACAAGTGCTACTCAAGAACTAATGACGACATCGGGGACACCACGTGGGTGACAAAGGGTTCAATGGGGCGTCAGGCCACAGGAGAGGGAGGAGATAGGCACGATGGGGTGGCCACTGCACGGCCCAATTATTTATAGAAATATAAACCTGAAACGGGATTAGCAGGCGTCCCTTTCTCCGTGAGTAACCCAGTTATGTGGCCATGTTATGTGCGTTACTGTTTAGGATGGGGTCGCTTGCTCCACACACACTTTCAGCAGCCAGCCACGGGTGCATTTCCTGATGTAAAAGTTATGGTGATCACGTCATTCCTCCTTCTCCTCCTGGCTGAAATGATCCTTTAAACATACGCCGCTAAGCTAAGCAGCACCACCTCAGGAGCAGCGTCAGTGACCGCGTATTAAAAGTAATGTGCGTTACACAGTCAAGTGACTTTTGAAGTCACGAGTAACCTAACACAACACATATTTCATTGAAGTGAAAACACCAGAGCCGCCATCATCATCATCATCATCATCCCAGAAGCACAAGACGTACTGGTATGCCAGTCCTCAGCAGGGCTCAAGTGCACAGCCAATCAGAAAAGACTCAGGTAACAAAAACTTCTATTTGAAACGAGCAGTTTGATAAGAGATATGATGAAAGAGTGGGCACTGGGCACTGAGCGTATCGGCCACTCACAAACGCCAAGCCTTCAGGGGCTCAGGGTGGGGGGGATTGAGTTCACTTCACTGTACGTGAAGCACCAAATGTATTTGTAAAACATAAGACAATCATCACGGGCTCCACACTTGTTTTTGGAGTCACGGCGCCCGATCGGGACGCCCGACTGTGATCTGCACACTTTAAATGACGCGGGTGCATTTTACAGGCAAAAGGAGGAGGAGGATTAAAAACTGGAATTAAAAACTCCAGAGTCCTGGGATGAATGGATGGATGGACAGAACTTTATTTGTCCCCACGTTACTCGTGTAAACACATGGACTGTAATAAAAATGTTGAGAATGAACGAGAAAATAGACTTCAAATCACAGAACGACACTCCGAGTGCACACGTGTCGCGGGGTCTGAACCCACCAAAGCATACGACAGTTCAACTGGCCTTTACTTTTTCATATTCCCAGTTCGGTCCCAGTCTGAGCAAGCAGCCCTGAAAACAGACACACCACAGAAACGTGCTTAGACATTGCTGGGTCAGCATGGTGGGCACACGACCAAATCAACCAGCTTACGGTACAGACTGTGGGTACAGGCCAGCGTGACCCTGGTGAGCATCTCGTAACCCTTGTAAATGGAGCCTGGGGGTTGTATGGACCCCCGACATTCTTCATGTGCCCAAATCAGACCTCCCAAAGCATCAAGTATCTGACAGATTAAAATGAAACTTGGGACATGGGGCAGCAGGTGCCAGAGAAGGCCAAAGGGAATACCAGCTATCAGAATGGCATGCTTGGCTAGTAGCCCAATCAGACAGTAATAAAGAAATGAAGGGCAGCAAGCGCTTCAGTGCCAGCTCTGCAAACAGCCACAATTCAAAGTGTCTACAGATAACAATAAACAGGGCCACCTACTGTCATGTAAGGCATTAAAGGCCTTGGACTGCACCCACGCCGAGGTGTCATTGCCATGCTCAGCTCTCACTTGCAGGACCACATCTGGGTAGTAAGGCTGGATGGTCACGCTGAAGTCGCACTCAGTCCTGGTCGTCAGGACACAGTTCTTAACGGGTGTCCACTTCGCCTTCGTGTTGTTACTACAAAAAATCAAAATCAACAGGATACAACAACAACATTTATTTCTATAGCACATATTCATACAAAATAATGTAGCTCAAAGTGCTTTACATAATGAAGAATAGAAAAATAAAAGACACAGTAAGAAAATAAAAATAAGTCAACATTAATTAAAATAGAAAAGGAGTAAGGTGGTCCGATGGCCAGGGGGGACAGAAAAAACAAAACAAAACAACTACAGACGGCTGGAGAAAAAAAAAAAAAAAATCTGCAGGGATTCCAGACCATGAGACCACCTGACCAGTCCCCTCTGGGCATTTGGGATTATAAGTGGAGAGACGGAACTTCATTTGCTCCCAGATGGGAAATTTGGCTTTTTACAGAAGGACAATCAATTGCTCAACAGATAAACGCGCGCACGCACACACACACACACAGAGCAACAGAACTAAAAAAGGAAGAACATTAAAAACAAACAAAACTTCCAACTTGGCAGTCCCAGTCAGGTGCTATACGGGCACATTGGCATTGGCCCCCCACTCGTGTTTTGTGACCCCCTCCTGCTGTCTGAAAGTCCTGTGTTGGTGTATCAATGAGTGGGCGAGTAGCATTGTTCATAATGGCACTTAGTTTTGTCTTCATGCTCTCCTCCTCTACTCCCTCCAGGGGGTCCAGAGTGCATCCCATTACTGAGCCTGCCCTTTTCCTCACTTTGTCGATTTGGTGGTCCTCTGTTCAAGTGATGTTACATTGGCCAGAGTTGTAGAAGATGTGAAGGAAGTCACTTTCTGCATTAACAGAACAGAGTCTCCTAACGAAAGACAGCCTGCTCTACCTTTTCCTCTCTCGTTTTTTATGTTCCAAGACCACTCTGACCTGTCATTAACGTGGACCCCCAAGTACTTCAGTAGTGCACCAGCTCCACATTCCCTCCTCGACTGGACACAGAGGCGCTTTGGTGCTGCACAGATCAATAACCGGCTCATTATTCTCAATGCCCCCCCGACTCCACTCCTCTGTCTCATCCCCCTTATCAACACACCCCACAAGTCCTGTATTTCTGAAAATCACATGACCTGCTGTGACATTTATAGTCCGAGGTGTCGGACAGGCCTGTCCCTTATGGAGCTCCACTGTTGCTCACACCTACTGCAGGCTGCCTGACAGATAAAGAGTCCATTATCCAGGACACCAAGGGTCATCCCCATGTGGATCTCTGACTTCACCCCTTACCTGGGATGGTATTGAAGTGCTGGAAAAATCAAAAAACACCATCGTCACAGTGTGGCCAGCTCTGCCCAGCAGACAGATAACTGCATCCTCCAGGAGAACTGCAGTGGGTCCAGGTGGTCTACCACAAGAGGACTCCTACTGTCCAGGACTAGTCTTTCAAAGGTCTTCATTAGGCCGCTGGTCTGCAGTCACTGGGTCAGGAGGCGCCGGCCTTTTGTGGAACTGGAACAGTGCAGGCTGCGGTGGGCTGGCGCCCTGCCCGGGGTTTGTTTCCTGCCTTGCGCCCTGTGTTGACCCGTGACCCTATGGTTAGGATATACCAGGTTGGATGAATGGATGGATGGATGGAACAGTGCAGGATGTTTTTCACAGCGATGGTACTTTGGCAGCCTTAGTGGCAGCATGGCCAGGTTGGTCAGCACAATCTTTAAGAACTCGAGGATCGACTCCATCTGCTCCCAAAGTTTTTCCAGTGTTTTCCAGCTATGGACAGCCCATACCGATGGTCACTGGCCATTCCAGTTGACGTAGTAGAGACTGGTCAATGAAAGAAGGTGGAAGTGGGAGGGAAAATCTTTTTAAAAATCGGTTCATGGTGTTAGCTTTGTCCACATCTCCTTCTAGTACCCAAGTCCTGGAGTGCTCGAGTCCAGTAATTATACCCAATCATTTCCTCACATCTGCCATGTTATTCCGAGTGAGTTTGTTTTCTGTCTTAGCTTTCTAAGCCTCCTTTCCTTCACTCAGAGCCTTCACTGCCCAGGTGGTATTACAGGTTGCCATCTAATAGCAGGCTTCTAGCTGGGAAGACGGTGCACCAGGTTGTGGTCAGATCTGCCCAAAGGTGCCAGCAGGTTCCACTTAAAGACATCTTTAACATCTGAATAGCGCAGGAGCAGCTCGGGAGTTACACGAGTGGAACATCACACAAGAAGAAAGAAGAGCAGGCTGCACCGACACCAGGCCCATTCAGAACTGCCGATTCCTATCATGCCGTTTACCGTATTTACCACCAAATAACCAGTCGATAAACTCAGGCACACTTACATGGAAGCAAACAGCAAACCTCACCACGAACAGTGGGCGCTTAACAGAAATGGGATCAGCACGTTAGGCGCAGAGGACACGTCTGAAGATGGCAACTGGCCTGTCGGCTCATCGTGAAAAGAGGCAGTGGACTGGAGAGGCTGTGCAAAAGGTGTTGGGAGGCCTCTGCTAACCACTGAGTCGCCCATCTGTTAAACTGACCACAGCAATAAGGCCTCTAAAGGTGAGGGGAGCTCAAAGCTGAAAACCCAGGCCATTTAGTCCACGTTAGGGTCGCGGGGGAGACGTTTGTCAACGTTAAGGATTATCTCTGTGCCCGCTGTCATGGATACCGGAATATAAAGGCTGGGGGCGGGGCCTCAGCGGGGGTATCATGGTGGCCCCGCCTCCTTGGGTTCCACTCATAACACACACACATGGGATTAAAGGAAAGAGTGATACAGAATAAGAAAACATAACAGGATAAATACGCACCAAAGAGCAAAAAAACAAAATAAAACTGAATGACGGACCGGAGCCAAGCTGACATAAAACAAGAAGCTTCTCGAAATTCACGTCTGCAGAGCCAATCCAAGAGGCATTGGGTGCCAATACAGAACGGCCAGTTAACCTGCCTGGCACGTCTTCCAGGACTGTGGGACACATGAAGAACAAGCGGGCTCAGGAGCAAGACCACCGAGCACCTGAAATTAAGCCGCGGGTACACGCTTTCCAGTCACACTTACATCTTATACTCTACGTGATAATTGACAGGGCCCTGCAGGTCAGGTGACGCATCCCAGTGCAGCACGCTTTTCAAATTCACCGACTTAATGGTGACATTCGTGGGCTCCCATAGCTCGGAGAAACCTGGAGGGGCAGAGAGAGAGAGAGAGAGAGAGAGAGAGAGAGAGAGATGGGCAGGTCAGTCACTGAAAATGTCAGCATTTATGCCAGTCACTCATCAACTTGTGCTTAGGCAGACTCTGGTCACATGTGCCATCTTACAGTTTCACCCAATGGTGTACTTGGCTGTAATGCCGCTCATAACTCCACACAACAATAGTTACACATCATCATCATCATCGTCAGGTCAGTGGCCATTTTCTAGGTTTACACAGAAGGCGGTTTGTCCCTCATTCTCCATTGGCTCCGTGGTCCTTACTGATGTACAAGTGTTGTCATCTCCACGTGTAGTCATAATGCTTTGATTTAATTAGTGCACAAATATTCTGAGAAAGTGTGAGATTAATGATAAGAACTTAATATTTACATTACTAGATTTTCGATCTTCTTATACAATACGCGGCCATGGCTGTTTGTGTGTCTGTCCAGGATGTTAAATCACCAGTAGCTCGGTTGACCGACTGACCTGAAATTTGGTCCACATATACTACGTGACGTCTACTATCCGCTTTCGGGGTGATGATTGACCTCCCAGGTTATTCCTCTTTTTATTTATTTTATTTTATTGTAGAATCGACTCTCAGCAGCGGCCAGCAGGGCGGCGGTGTGGCACATATGTACGGGCGCCATTCTCATCCCTACCACCTTCACCATCACTTCCCCTTCCTCTTCATATCTTAAATCATTCTTGAGGCAGACTGAAGTGCCAGCTTATGTGAAAAATTAAAGAAAACGTACTAATTGCAACACAAACACTGACTTGATCGGTTTTAACACAAAGAGATGCCGACAGAAGAAGAGAAGAAGTGGGCCGCTAGGGTGGAGGAAAGAAGAGCTGCTCAGGAAGGGACAAGCACATCAACCTCTGAGCAAACGAGTGATAAACGTACAGAGGAAGAGAATGAACACTGTAAGTCAAGTGGATTCACTGCACGTCATCGTTCTAGCAGTGCATGCGCCGTTACTGGTTTGTTATAGATTTTGTGGTGTGTAACATTTAACGTCTTAACAACAAGCAGTAACGTTCACCTCATTAATGGGAGACTCGCTTGATTTTCTATCTTTTAACGCTGAAACATCCTTTAACTCACAGATGCTTTTAAAAAAAAACAATCCTAGTGTGAAACGATGCAACCAGAAAAGAGCCAACGAGTGACACCACTGGGACAGAAATGAACTGTTGGAAGAACTCAACATCCCTGTTAGGGGACGGCCTGTCCACACCTGGCGTGGCTCTCGCCGCTGCGCGGAGTCTTGAGGTTTCCCGTTTGTCTAACGCCTCAGTTCCAGATGAGTGGCTGACCAGCAGTCTGCTTTTGTTTAAATGGCTCCATTGTTTCACGTCATGATTTTTCAGAGCACCCACGTGACAGAGCACTTTTTGTCCCCTTTGAGTACAGACAATAATGTTCACCTAAATCAGGGCTGGCACCAGGACACAAGCAGGGGGTTAAATTCTGATGGGGTGCCGAGACTACCCAGGCGGAGTTTTCCGTTCACTTTCAGTCTATCTGATAAACAGCTCAGTAATGACGAACGCTCACGACTAACGTTTAGCATTAATAAAATCTGCTCGAGTCTTTAAACGATACTTCATTGTGCTTACCTCTCGTCAAATTAAACACGATATGAACTTCTCCAGTGTTCACCTTCCTGTACAAATTCAGTACGTTGAAATAACCCAAGGTGTGGTGAAGAAATGACACACACAGACGCAACGGTTCACAGAAGGACGGCACCTTAGCTCGGCTGTGACGAGGACTCACGTTAACCCCTGTGATTGGGCAATGGCGACTGCTAAAGTGTTTGAAGTGGGCACCAGTTCTGCCCCTGTGTGTACTGGCAGTTAAAGTATGCGTACCGCCACTCTGCTCCACAGGCAACCCGTGTTTAGAAACACCATCTGTAAATTCATTGTGCTATCGGACCTCTAAAGAGTCCCCCACCTGCACTCCACAAAATGACTTCTGTGTATCAGCGAGCTGTCAGACGTCTGCTCATGAAATCCCTCTGGCCGTCTACAATTCTGAGGGATGGCATTTCTTTTCTAGTCCAGCCTATCAGGTTGCTCAGCTCTGCTCCTGGCTCCACCCCCGGCCCCACCCCCTTGTAGTTTCTCTGCTGTCTGTGTCCTCACAGGTCGCTGCAGTGGCTGTAAATGTTAATAAATGTCTTACAGGAGGAATATTCATCTGTGAGGAGACACTCGACTCACCTAAACATCAAATCAAAATCGACAGACACACAGTAAGAAATCACCACAAAAGACTTCTCCAAACTTATGCCGTCTTGTACCTTTAAAATAGGAAATGGAGTGAGAATGAGAATCAAACGGTCACACTGCACTGAAAGTCAAGGATGTGAAGGCCCTCAGAAATCTCTTTATCCAAAATGGAGGGGGTGATGTCCTGTTTAATCTCTGAGATCACCCACTTGGGCTTGTGTATCCAGCAGGGGGCGCTAGCTCCCTTGTTGGAAGCAGTTCTTTTTAAATTGCGGCGTGTTACATAACCTGAATCTACTGTATATAGACAGGATATTAAAAGGCGCTACCCCTCTCTTAGAGATACGGCGGTAAGAAGTCACACAGGTGAAATAACTTCGCTTTCTTTAATGACGGCTTACGCTGCATAACAGACGAAGGAAGCCATGACAAGGACCCAGTTTGGGAGTGGGAGCCTGACGTGTAGAGTCTGCCATTTTCGTCACTGCGTTGGAAGGATTTTCTGAATCAGATGACGTTATCCCCCATCCGTCTGTTAGCTTCAAAGGCCAATGTGCCAAGGCTTTCTACTCTTCCTTCACGTGCAGGCCCCCACGTCGGTGAATCCTGCCATTCCAAACAAGGCACAGAGGACAGAGTTTCATGCCGACTTTGACACACAGAATTAGAATGAAATGCCCATTTCGCAGTTTGTCCCTAACTTGTCTTGTCTTAAAATGCCTGCCTAGCAGTTCTTATATGGTGAACCCCTGTGCTAAATCTGGCCTTGTGTTAGTTGTGCATGTGAGTAGAAAAAGTCAGATTTATAAAATATAAGAGGACAGTGACATATTAAACTTATGTCACAGCTTGTACTTCATATTAATGAAAGCTCAGAGCATGAAGAAACTCAAGTTCCACACACCTACGTTATACTTTTGCAGGTCCTCCTGCATTACTAGTCTATCATCCTTAAATTGCCATGTGAAGTCCTCCGACTCCGGAGCCAACAGTGCCAGTCCTGAACTCTCCATACAGACCCACCAACATGAGGCCGAATGATCCAAATAAACTGGAGTGAAGTGGGGAGAACATGCAGGCAATACACGGATAACGATCAGGTGGGAGACGTGCATCTCTGTGAGCAACAGCGCCAAGCACTGCGCCATCTTTAATAAGCAATGTGACCCTACAGTTTTAGAGTCTGAATCGGGTATGTGGACAGATATAAAGAAAAGGAACCGGTGGCGATGCCAAACTAGAACCATCATGAAGAAGTAGGCCTGCGGCTTGACTCCTGCCAGTGGACCAGGCAGCACTTCCCATGATGCATGCTGCACCCTGTAAACCAGCAGGGGAGTGTGAAGGTTCAGGCACTGCAGTGAAAGCCCCAAGGATGCCAGCTCAACTCCTGCCTCTGCCTCACTGTGTGACCCTGAGCGCGTCCCTTAAGCTCTTCACAAATCTCTGCAAACTTGTATGTCACCATCAACTAAATGTAACATAATAAAAGATGGCGTGAGTGTGTGTGTGTGTGTGTGCAGAGCGGGCTCTGTGCCCAACTGGCATCCTGCCATGTGTCCAATGCAAACAGGACTGGCGAGTTCTCACAGTGGAGGGTGGTGTAGTGCAAGGATTTCGTCACCTCAGTTCCTGAGCACTCGAGAGAGAGACAGTGACAAACAGCACGTCACCACCCTCCTCTGCCATATCAGTAGGTAATTCATGAGGCCCTCATAGCAACCATCGCAATCAACTTTCAGGATATAAACTGTAAGAGCGATCAAGTGTAACAAGTACCAGAAGAGTTCAGTGCCACCGGGCACCACATGGGTATTCAGAAATGACTTGTCCCTTGTTTGTTCACTCCCAGGTGACTTGGTGGCCGGCCGTGTACTGTGCACAGTGATGACTGAAGGGAACTGAAATGGCCCAAATACTGGACAGGGGGGAATCTTCCAAGATACGGCCGGTGGTCTGGCTTACTGCACCCAATGTCACATAAAAAACGGGCTTCAGTGGGCTCGGCGAGTTTACATGACGATGGTGTGAAGGCCTGTGATTGCACTACAAAGACCACTGGCTGCCACTTAAATATCAGATCACTTAACACAACAAGACTTTTGGCATCCGGCCCCGGTGGGATTATCAAATTGGGGCCCATTTTACTCACCCACGTTTTTCCTGATGCTACTTTTCTTGTTGTGCCAGTTTTCCACAATGGAGGGTCGACCTTTTAGCTACGAGGCATTCACTTTATACACATTTGGCAAGGCAGGATTAAGACCTCCAAGGGACCCAGGGGGTCGATGCTCAGAAGAGTCCACCTCACCCTGACACGTGCATATCCTCACACATGATGAAAATATGCCAAGAATAAACCAGGAAAGAGCATCACTGGGAGGTCTGCCCTTCTAACAAGTCAAGAAATGTTGGGATTTTTTGGTCTCATCTTTAAATGCTTAACTCTGCCTTTTCTTTTTTTCTGTGGACCCCTCTGAACTGGGGTCAGGTGATCATCCTCTCACATGCAAAAAAGGCGACTAACGTAGGTTTGGTGTCAAAGGGCTTCCTGGCGGAAAAAGCCTGCTCTAATATTTCAAAATCTGGTTGGGGGGCAGTTTGTCAAAATGGGCGACCTCAAAACAGGGCACTTTAACTGGCACCACTGCCCCTGTGGAGTTTGCTCTCTCAATTTACCCCAAATATTGACAATCAATGACGGGCAGCGCTGAATAGTGAAGGATGGCAGAGCTCCCCACTCATGTGCTTATTTGGGAACTGTGGGTGTTAATGAAGCAGGGGTGCAGTTCTGGGGGTCCCCTGTGGCTGTGGGCTTCTACTACAACCAATTTCACAACCAATCCACCATTTTTACGTTTATTTGATCTCATTGTTTGCCAAAAAATGTGCAGATCCAATGTACGACTTCCCTTGTGCTTTAGCCAATCAGAACAATAGAATTACTTTTTACCTTAACTTCATGATTTCTCTTTGTTTGAGTCGGCCTCCATGCACATTCTCCATGCCACAAAAGCTGACCCATTAATTTATTATATTATATTATATTATATTATATATATATATATATATATATATAGATATATAGATAGATAGATAGATAGATAGATAGATAGATAGATAGAGAGAGAGAGAGAGAGAGAAGAGACAAGCAAAATGACACCTTTTAATTGGCTAACTAAAAAGATTACAATATGCAAGCTTTCGAGGCAACTCAGGCCCCTTCACACACACACATATATACATACATACACAAAATGTGGAAAAAGTGATGCGCTGGGAATACTTTCTGGATGCAATGTATGTGTATATATATATATATATATACTGTATATATACACACACACATACTTTTTAAAAACCACCCTTATATTAAGTTAAAAAGTAAAGAATAAGTCTCTCATACATCACTCGTAAAATAAAACGTGGCCGCTTTATTATTATTCTTTACTTTTTAACTTAATATAAGCGTGGTTTTTAAAAAGTATGTGTATATATAATTTTCAACTTTTTAGTTTTGGGTTTCTTTTAGTATAATTTTGTAATCAATTTCTTAACACTTTAATATTTCCATCTGTTACTAGTGCCATCTATTGGTGAAATCTTGAACTATTCTTCATATGAAAATTTCATTACTTAATTAACATGGATTAATTGATCAATTAGTGAAACTGATTACTGATTCATGTAATGTCATCAGAAGTGAGTGAGTGTGCAAAATTTCAAGTCATTTGGACAATAGGCAGTGGGTTAACAACAACAACAACATTTAACAAACAGGTGAAATTAAAAGAAGCCTGGTAATAATAACAATGGCCAGACAGCTAAATGGTAAGGCATAAGATAATTAAGACTTAAATGGCCTCCCACTTCCAAATGGAGGAGACACCCACTGTACTCCATTAATGTGGGGAGTGACATCCTTTACAACGCCTGCAACTCTGTGATGGCCAGTGTGGAGTGACGGTCAGTGACGGAACATCACGTCAAGAAAGGCCAAGCTGATTAACAAGGGGGGCTCAGTTACGGGACGGCACTGGAGCAGAGAATGAAGAAAACCTGACAACCAACACGACCAATGCTGGCCCTCATCGTCTCCCTGAGGCACCAACACGGAGGACTCAAGAAACACGACCATCACTTCTTCATACTAAACGGCATTACGCCTTTATAGCGCCTCGCTGTGACTGGGGCTGCTCTTTATCTTCAGCCAAGCCGGGGCTCTTCTTTTTAGTAATTGTTGCGTTTTGTTTAATTAAGCCTCCATAAAAATCCAATGATTCCCCTTGGGATGAATAAAGCAATTTGTTAGCCAGATAAGTCACTTTCAGAACTATAAAACATATCTGGCAGTTTAAAAGTTGTTTTTATGTACAAATAATTCATCTTTGATTGCCAGAACTCTGATCTGTCTCTCTATAAGGTGACCACTGTTGCTAAGAGGAGTAACTGAAATCCCAAAAACAAAACTCACACTCCATCCAGGAAAATGTTAAAAATCACCTGACTGGTGGAAGCCTGTCTGTCTGCCTGTCTGTCTGTCTGTCTGTCTGTCTGTCTGTCTGTCCCCTCGTCAACACGGCTGCATGACACTGTAATGTGACTGGCCTTTGAGACTTGGGTGCTTTGTTTGAACATACGAGATTATTAGGATAGCAGATTGGATCAAAGAACTGGCTAAATGAAAACACACAGCCACGGCAGCATATCTGGCACACAGTAACAGGGGCAGCGCTGCCTTTTTGGTGAAATGTGTGGCAGAGGCAGCGTTGATAAAACCAAAAACACATCCTAATTCAACATACCAAAGTACTATAAAGAAACAATCAAATATGTGCCAGCATGTCATTTTAAAGTTGTGAAGCAACCGTAAAGGTCTGTGTAAAGTCATAAAACAGAAAGCAATCCAAATGAGTCCAATTTCCAAAGAGATATCTAGAGAATTATAACACAATCGCCTGAAAAAGCGACCTGAGGTGCCCTGACAGCTGGCATATCACAATCTACTCAGGTAGCCAATAAAAGGCGTTATTTAGTTTGACTCCTCATTGCAAGCAAAACTCAAACAAAAGCACAAAAAGACCAGGAGGCTCACTTATAGGACGCAGAATGTGTGTGTGTGTGTGTGTGTGTGTATGCAACTTCTCACATAAACATCGGGATTTATGAAAGAAAACTTGACGAAGGAACAAGCGAACATTTACAGCAGCTCCAACCCACGCGTACGCCACATTGTAGAGA
The DNA here is from genome assembly GCA_026402145.1 of Polypterus bichir lapradei. Classification (NCBI taxonomy): domain Eukaryota; kingdom Metazoa; phylum Chordata; class Cladistia; order Polypteriformes; family Polypteridae; genus Polypterus; species Polypterus bichir. Next base: position 65,177,578 of record JANRMT010062834.1, on the reverse strand, counting down.
AACTGGGAAATGGTGACACTCTTCATTAAGAAGGGAAATGCAGGCAGACCAGCGAAATGACACATCACGCACATTATTATAGAGTTGTGATGTAACTGCAATATATTAGGAGACCTCACAATATAAATTATAATGATGTCATAATTCCCAATGCCAGTCCATTATAACAGAGGGATTCACTCAAAAGAGGCCCCGAATATTCTGTCATAACTCGCTAGGACGAAACATCATGCGATGTGCTCCTCAGTGTACTGAGCTTCAAACAAGCCAGGGTGCCCCTGCATCTGAGCGATGAGGAACAGACACTTGTAACTTGTGGGTGCCCACCGCCTGTACCCCTTCACTCAGTCAGGATGGTGGTGTACAGTACTGAGCAGCGCGTCTTCATGGTGTGAACCTACTGGGTCACCAATTCGTTTAAGCAACGTCAGAATCAAATAGATGATTGCGAGTTAATGGAAGTTGACGTCCAGCAAGATGGAGCAACGTGTCGTACATCGGGCAATGAGCCTGGCAGAAATGGAGTCCTTCTTCGGCAACAGGGTCATTTCAAAGGGGCTTTGGCCACCATGGTCACCGGATCTCCGGATCTGACACCACCAGACTTCTTACTTTGGGGTCTGCTCAAAGGAAAAGTCTATTGGAGCAACTGTGGAAGATTTGAAGGGAAACATCTAACATGAAATTGTTGCTATTCTCCCCCCAGAGGCACTTGCCGATACGTTCAGGGAACACGGAGCGCCGTGTCGAAATGTGTCTGGCAGAAAACGGAAACGACTTCCAGCATCGCACGTAATACAAATCGATTCCACAGACGTCAAGGTATCGAGCAGATTGCTTCATCCTTTACGGGAGTTACAACGGAATATCGGGGGCCTCGAATCTCCCTGTACATATAACGTATATTAAAATGACAAACATATTAAACCTCAAAAGGACTGAACTTTATGCACAAGCCGTGTCCGAGTTCCCTTAAGATGGCCAATTCTGTGCATTCTCCCTGAAGAACCTTTCTGTTTAGTTTTCCATCACTTTATATTGGCTACCTGGCTGACAGGTCAGGAATACCTCAGCCAATCAATCTTCACTCCATCGTGCCCGCTGTGTTGGAAGCCATTAGTTGACTGCGGAGGCACTACGTCCAGCGTTCGTGTGCTGTGGCTGTGCAGTACATGCATAAAACAACAGATTTTTGCCAACAATAAAAAGGCAATTTGCAGCCATGTCAGGATCTGTTTAGATAGACAGATAGATGAGATAGATAGATACTTTACTAATCCCAAGGGAACCCTAACCCTAACCCAGTTTAGTGCGCTCATATTGAAATACGGGCATCTAGTGGGAATGAAACGGACCTCCATTAACGCACAAGTCATCTGTGATGTCAAGATGGGGCTGACAGACATCACGTCTCCATGACCCTGGTGAGCCTGAGAGTTGTGAGCTGGTCCAGAAGTCATCTTGACAGACGGAGACTGACGTCCTGCACTGTGAAACTTTGTTAGTTCATCTCCTGACAGAAGCTTCAGTGTGTGATAACTCGTTAGACATTTTTAGGTCTGCTTCTGTAAGCCCAGAATTTCCTTTGGGATTAATAAAGCTTCTATCTAAATTATCTTTTTAAAAAGTGATTTGGGTTTCACATTTAATTAAAATAGAAATACAACAGGATTTGCACACAATACGCTATCTGACAAATTTATGAAGTACAGAAAGGAATGTAGGACCTGCAGACTCACTCATTTTCATTCAAATCAACGTTCAGTCACTGTGGGGTGATAAACTTGCCCAACAAATCATTTTAAACGTTAATAACATTAACATAAGGCATTAGGGTAACGGCAATCACCCTGGAAATGATTACCACGATTGCTGCTGGTAATTAAAGTAACGAACGCCACGGTCCAGAGATACGCAGGATAGCTGAGCTGGCCGCAATGTGTGTGTGTGTGTGTGTGTGTGTGTGTGTGCGCTCACCCCGAGGTGGACTGCTGCCCTGTTGTTCCTCCCTGCACTCACCCTACCCTGAATAAGCAGCTTATGGCGATGGATGGACAGACACCTGTAAATGTGACACTCAAGAAATGTCCTGCAGTCCCACTAGAAGAACAAACATCAGGCCTTAAAACAGGCGAATTCTGAGGGAAGTGAATTGAAGTTCGCTCTGTAATAGCAGCACACCCCAAGAACACGATTGGGGTCTTCAGTGAGCTGACCCTTTTATTTGAAGAAATTCTAAAGTACTTTTTTATTGTTGTTCAAACATGAAACGCTTCCCGTCTCTTTGCTGTTTCCTTTTTTTAAGGGAATAACCCAAAACAGAAACGGTACTTTTGTATGTGCTTTCTGAATCGAGGACAGGACTACTGACCCACAATTGGGGGGGGACAGGCAGATATTCAATTCAAAAATTCATTCCTATGAGGACTTAGGTTTCTCATTTATGTGGTGCACTGATTTCTCCTCACGTTTCTACTTAACAATATTTTTTAATTAAAAAAATAAATAAATCTTTAATGAGCACACAGCTGGATACCTGGCCTGCTGTTTATGCTCCACATTAGTCTCCAATGGCTTGATTCGATCATAACCTTTTGTTATCGTCGTTCTGCATTGAAACGTAAGAATTGTTCTCAGCCACCACTGCCAACCACGGAGTTAGCAGCGTATCGACATATCGACATATCTACGGTACGTTAAAGATAATCGCCACTAAAGACTTCTCTTGCCTCTCGCTGGAAATCTCTCGATTTCTTTTCCCCTTCTGTCAGGAAGTCTTCCCTTTTAAATCCAACCCTTCTGGAGTTGCCAATGGCATCTACCCACGCGGCACATGGCTCCAATAGGAACTCGCCAGGCTGATACAGTGGAGCACTTTAAGAAACTGCTAAAAACACATTACTGTAACATGGCCTTCTCATAACTTCACTTTAATTTAATCCTGATACTCTGTATATTCAATTCATTAGAATAACTATTCATGGTGGCTCTAAAATCCGTACTGACCCCTACTCTCTCTTCTGTTTCTTCTCCCGGTTTTCTGTGGTGGCGACCTGCACCACCACCACCAGATCAAACCATCATGATGTTCCTACATTGATGGATTAAAATCCAGAAGTCTACACGACCGTCATCATCAAGTCCTTCCATGAGAACAATAAATACAAAGAGGACTGTTTCATTTATGTTAAGTAGAATGACCAGAGGGGCTGGGTGGTCTCGTGGCTTCAGACCCCCTGCAGATTTTATTTTTTCTCTCCAGCCGTCTGGAGTTTTTTTCTGTTTTTTCTGTCCTCCCTTACTCTTATTCTGTTAATCCGTGTTGTCTTATTCTAATTCTTACTTTGTCATTTATTTCTCTTTTCTTCATCATGTAAGCACTTTGAGCTACATTTTTTGTATGAAAATGTGCTATAGAAATAAATGTTGTTGTTATATCGTTACAATGACGATCCAGCTGGCCCGAGAGCGGATGAGCCTGGACGTGGTCACCACCTCAGTCAAGAGCTGCCCACCTTCATAATGCTATTGGTGCTCCTGCCTCACCTGCTGCTCCTCATGGGCTCCTTTATCTTTCTGTCGTCGCTCTCAGTGTTAATGGGTTGTGTGCCAAGCATTGGGTTTTACTTTATTGTAATTGTTGCCAGGATGGATTGTTTCCCTTTAAAGTGTTTTGATTACCAAAAAAAAATCATTTTTTGGCTGTGGTATCCCTTTCTTTAATTCCCCCTTTTCTATGTGGTTAGCTCCCCTCATTATATCCAAACACTGGTGATGAGCAATGCACAGGGCAGACAGCATCGAATGGCAAAGGGGAGCCATAACTTGAGCACCACATTCACCTGCCCGCTCATCAAGAGGCCTCAACGTTTCCTCCAGATGACCAGAGCAGTGCCAATGGCTGTAAAGTCACTGCTCCCCTCTTTAGCATCAAATCTTGATGGCACCCATGTCCACACCATGCACTGCTCACTGTCACCATTCAGATACGAGCCTGCGGTGCAGCAGTTAAGGCTTTGAGCTTCAAACCCTGCTATTGACACTGTGTGACCACGAGCAAGTCACTTCACCTGCCAGAACTCCAAACCAACACCGAAAGGAAACCAGTGCTACTGCGAAAATTGTAAGTCGCCTTAGATAAAAGGCATCAACCAAATAAATAAATGTACATAGAATGAAGAGAGCAAACCCTACAAAAATTGGTGGATTAAAAAGGAAACCGCAAAATAAACTTAACAATTTAAAGTAATTGCACCGAATACAAATATGTCATCGGTGGGTGCAACGGCCCAAAGGCATGTGGAACTGGGTGAACTGGTGTTATGGTGTGTGTGTGTGTGACTGCCACCCTGCCCAGCTGCTGCTCCTGCCTTGCACTCTCTGGCTGCTGGGATCGGCTCCTGCGCCCCAGGGTCCCTGCCCTGGAAAAACCAGCTAATTAAAACGGATGGATGACTAAACAATGAGATCAGGTCCACGTAAGAATGACACACAGCTTGCGAAACTGGTTGAAGTAAAAACTGAATTCATACTCATCCAACATTTTTAACCAAATTCAGAAAATAATTACCATAACCTGACATTTCTGGGTTGAAACAAAAAAACAGTTTGATTACATGAAGAATTTCCCCTTCGGCAAATCCAGTGTTGTTTATCGACGTCATAAGGGCCAAAAACAAAACCTGCAGCCGCCGGGGGTCCATCAGGCCTGACCTGGAGGACCACTGCCTTGTCCCTAAACATTCCTCCCGTATTTCCCGTTCAACTTTTAGTTCTGCTGGTTTCGCTCTATAAAGTGTGCCGTGATGGTGTCTCCTCTATGACGGCTCTTTAATCAAATGATCAGTCCGCACATTTCCTAACGCCGCCTCCCGTAGCCCCCGTTTCAGTCCTCACAGACCGCAGTGTCCTCCGTTGAAACCCACAGATTCGACCGGCGTCCTGAAAAGTGTCGCCGATCGTCGCGCCCCACGGCCCTGATTAATTACCACCAAGATGCCGTCGGCGCTGAAATGAGGAAGTTCCGTCCGGGAAAAGCTAAACGCGACAAACGCCGAGCGAGAGACTTGGTACGTAAAGAGCCATTCCTACCACTCCACACTCTCAGAATTCCAAAAAAGGTTTACCTCGAAAAGCTTCATTGACAAGCAGCAATACCCAGAAAACTGACTTCGACACCATCTTCGCTCAGTTCCACAGGGCTTCTTCGTCCTCCTTGATTTCCATTCTGTACAAAATTTTCCCAGATAAGAACAGACCCGCTCTCCGCCTCCAATGCCTGCCTGCCTCAGGAGCGCCGCGCAGGCGTAGTACACTCGCACAGTCAGAGAGGCGCACGCGCACTGCCTCCTTGGGAATTCCCTCCCGCTCTAGGATTTGAGGCTCGGGGAATCCGGGGACTTTCAGGCGAAACTCGTGTGACGGCTCAGTGCCAAACACTGTAAATAAAAAAGAAAAAGAAGACAATGATTGAGAGTTAGAATTAGGAACAACTTCAGGATCATCATCATAACTCAGATTATGAAGTTCCATTTGGCTCCGTGAGGCTGAGTTAAAGAAAACGAGGAGCAGCAACAAAAACATCCGGGTCAGCTTGAGAGCCACTTAGAGCGCTTTACACTGTTAATGTTCTACTTTTTAAACTTTATTATACAGTGCCTTTCTCATCCATATATCTGTCTATACTGAATGTGTTACATAGCGTCCTTCCTTCCTTCCTTCCTATCTATCTATCGTGCCTTTCATATCTATTATGTCAGCCCTCAGATCTATCATATAGTGCCTTTCACAGCTGTCTATCCATTATATAACACCTTTCATATCTATCTATTATATTGCGCTTTTCACATCTATTATATAGTGCCTTTCATATCTATTTATCTATCTATCTACATGCTATGCGCTTCACATCTATTATATTGTGCCTTTCTCATCAATATATCTGAATAACTGCAATGGCCTTGCACCCTCTGCTAGCTGGGGTAGGCTCCAATACCCCCACTACCCTGGTCTGGATTAAGCAGATTAGAAAATGACAATGACATATTGGTCTATGCTGTATGTATTATATAGTGCCTTTCACATTGATTTATCAGTCTTTCTTTCATATAGTGCCTTTCACATCTCTGTCTGTTTTCAAATTCTGCATTTTATCCTTACAGTTTGGTGCCAAGCAGCCCTCAACGGGCCAACATGTTTCTCCACCCACTCACTTGCACAGCTCTCTGATTTACTGGGTGAATTGGGCATCTGTATCTGGGATGTGTGAAGCTCCCAGTGACCCCCATACGTAGTCCCCATTGGCATTCAAAGTCCACAGAGATGGCGCCCAAGACAAGAGTTAAACCCGTGACCCTGAGGCTAGGAGGTGGCCTCACTACCCACCATTCATTGTTTAAATGTGGTGGTCCAAGATGGAAGACGTGGCGTAAGACACAGCCTAACTGATTCAGATGACTGAACAGTATGAGAAACATAAAATAATGGGTTGGCATTGTGGCATTTCACTGAGCAACCTTGATGTTTTAAAATAGCACTATCCAGAAAGTTGGCATCATTTGAAACAAAAATGAAGGCAAAGATGTTGCCAGGTGTGGCATCAGTTAACGGGCATGAATGGATGCTCTGCCTTCTGCCCGATGCTGCTGGGACAGGCCTCGTCAGTCAAGGCCATCAACTGGATTAAGCCAGCTGCACAGTGAATGGACAGATGGCAGCCCATTCCTGAGTGCATAAGTGTGCCCCACAAATGGGTGAGACTGGCAGCTAATTTAATGAGCTCACTTCAGGGCTGGTCCCCTAAAAGATGCCTCATTTTGCAACTAGAAAGGTCACACACATGAAAATGGACTCCCACAAAACAGCCACCAGTTTTCATGTCATTTACTGAAGTTCTTGAACCACATAACTGCATTTTTTTTGTGCCCACACAAACTAGCAAACATGGCATTTCAGAGGGCAGCCATAAGGATTCTGGTGCTACTCCTTCACCGCTAGTGCGCGTAGTTCTTAAATAAAATGATTTCCTGTGCAGCCTTGTGCCTTCTCCACAATTCTTGGCTCCTGCTTTGTCACATGACCTGTCCCAGGGTGCTACTGGAGATCCACAAATCTTAAACCCCACCCATAACCCAGGCACCGCCCACTATACACTCTGACCAAAGCCTGAAGTACATCTCATTGGGTTAGTGCCACCTAGGGTCACATGATGGCCCAATTCTTGAACCCTGGGCCACTCAGCAGTCCCTTGGTCCTTCTCAAGTATCACTCAGAGGGTCTGGAGGGCCGTGAAGGAGACTTGAACTTGTGTCCACCTTATGCCTAACAGTAGCAGCTTTAAACAGAGTGCCACCTGATTTCATCCTTCAGTGAGTGCCCTGGCATGTACTTTGGCATTGAACACAGGCCTTGAAATGTGTCGAATCATGCCAAGTTTAAGTCCCAAATCTGTCTTTTGTCCTGCAGATGAACCCACCAGGCCTTCTTCTTCCCTAATTCATGCTCTCTGTGCCAGCTTATCCAGATGGGCTTGCTGTCAGCCATGACTTCCCTGAATTTTTAAAGTCTGAAAGAATGAGATGTTCAAATGCATGACTAAGTAGGACACTTCAAGAAGAGCTTTGTGTGGCACAGTGGTTAAAAACCCTGCCTGGCTGCTGTGCAGACCCGGGTTCAAGTCCTAGTCGTTGTTTCTGTGCCACGTGTAAGTTTCAATGATGACTCTGACTTGGCCCTATAAGTGTGTCATGTGACGCACTGGCATCCCATCCAAGGTTGGACTCTAACTGTCATAAATCTATAATTGCAAACAGATGGCAGCTCTAACTTGGTTGGGTTGAGTGCCCTGTGAAGGACTGGCATCCTTTCCTAGGATGTGTCATGCCCTCATGGTTGGGCATGCTGGTCATTGTGGTAGATTCGCATGTCAAATAATTTAAACCCAGGGTGTCAGCTTTCATTTTTTCCTCAGGCACTCTGGTGCTTCTCCCACATTCCCTCAGAAATGCTGGTTAAGTTAACTGGTGATTACAAACTGGTCCTGTGTGTGCGTGTGTGTGTGCACGCACTGGACTGGCACTTCCTGCAGGTTTGTCCAGCGATGCCAAGATAGACTCTGCCCTCCAACCCCAATACTGCGAAGGCCTGAACAGGGTTAAGCAGGTTGACTGATACATGGCAGCATATAAAATAAAGGAGGCAGAGTGGCACAGCTGGTTAGTGCTGCTACTGCTCAGACTTAGCTCCCTGTGTTCTAGTCCTGTGCCCGTATTCCATCTCGTATGTGGAGTTCGCGTGTTCTCCCCATTTTTTGCAGGGCCATTTAGTAATGTCAGTTAGGCCAATTAAATACTCCTGCACCTAAAGTGGCACAGTGGGTGTGAGTGTGAATGGGTCCTGTGTAGGACTGGCACTCTATCCAGAGCTGCTTCCTAACTAGTGCCCAAGTCTGGCCCCCCCCCCCCCCCCCACCTCTTATTGTGGATAAGCAGGTTTAAGAATGATAAGTCTTGTAATATAATGGACTGTTGCCCTCTTTGTGCCCAGTTTTGGTGAGATCAGCTCCAATTCACCTTAATGTCTGCCTGTCCAGGTCAATTCAATTTTAGAAGGGGTCTGTGGTGAACACACAGGGCAGACCAGCTAGTCCATTCCACCCGTTTCCTTGTGATGGTCTCCACTAATTCATGCCTAGGGTCTTCTGTGGGCTCCTGTCCTCTTTGAATTGCCAGTCATTCTGTTAGTGCAGACAACAAGCAATCTCCACTCGGGCAGAGGCACCTGTGTGGCAGAGAACTGAGCCACTCTAAGCTCACACTGAAAAGGCCACTTAGTCGAGTCCCGGTGCCACAGGGAGAACATGCAAAGTCCACAGAGACGGCTGGGCGTGGGCTTCAGTCCTAGGAAGCTGGATAAGCAGTGTGCCACTTTTACATGGCACTATATATACAATGTCAAACCCACTCAATGCAGTTCTGGGTCATGGGATTGGGGGCTGGAGCCTATCGTGGCAGCTGAATATAGCGCTCTCTGTAGCACACATTGAGAACAAGAACAACCAGACTCCCAACTTGAGCCTACCGGCCACAACAGATTCAGATTACAAATAAAACTGTTTAAAGTGTCTATATAGCGCCTTTCATAGCCACCATATTCCAATGCCACTCTAATAAGAACTCCAAAGGCTGTTTCCCAGAGCCAGGGCATTTCCTGCTAGTCAGGGTCACGGGCAGCACCATGGGGTCCAGAGCAGGAAGTTGTCCTCAGAAGGATGCCAGTCCTCTGCTTGGCACTCACTTCACTCTGAAGTAGCCAGTCATCCTGCATGTCTCAAACAAAACTAGTAATGCAGACATAAAGGGCAAACTCCACACTGGCATGGACTTGGCACTGGTGTGGCAGAAGCCTTGTTCACTGTGCCCATTTAATGGAGTTCAGGGTCCAAGTGCCAGGGCCTGTAAGGTGGTTTAGAGCCCACACTCAGTCAGACTGGTATGAATTTGTAAAGTGGAAGGAAACCCACAGGGCACAAGGAGAACATGCAACCTCCACACTGACAACTGGGCATGAGGTTCAGTCTCAGAAAGATGGACCCAGAAGGCAGCAGCACTGACCACTGTGCCACTTGGGTCACAGGGGGCTGGAGCCTATCCTGGCAGCTGAATATAGTGTAGCGCCTTCTACAGCATACATTGTGAACAAACTCTTTCTAAGACTCTCAACCTGGTCCTGCTGGTCTTGGTAGATTCAGGTTACAAATAAAACTGTTTTAAAATTCTATAAAGCGCCTTTCATAACCTGTACATTTCAATGCCACTCTAATAACATCACAGCTGTGGGCACCACAGACCTTCAAAGGCTGCTCCCAAAGTCCAGGAGATTTCCTGCTACGCAAACCCAGTTAATCCAAAGTAAGTCATGCCAGTCCAAATAGATGCCAGTCCTCTACATGACACACGCCTGCACTCATGTCATTTGGAGTCCCCAGTCGCCCTGAATGACTCAAACAAAACTACCAATGCAGACCCAAAGGGCAACCTCCACTCAGGCAGGACTTGAACCCAGGACTTGGCACTTGTGTGGCAGAAAATTTCTCTGTTATGCCACTGGAGTATAATATTTTAAAGCCCACTTAATGGAGTTTAGGGCCCCGGTGTGACAGGGACACCAGGAGGACATCCAGACTGCACACAGGCATTGTGTTTGGTCACTGTGCCACTTTTACACACCATGCCAAACCCATTTAGTCCAATTCCAGGTGACAAAGGGCTCGTGCCCATCTTCACAGCTGAGTATTGTGCCTTCTAGGTAGCACTTTATTTTCATCAACAGGGAGAAATGTGCCACTCCTACAGCATACATTGTCAGCATACTCGGGGAGGCAGCGATTGTTTACGGATATTGTGGTGGGGGCTGTGGTGGTGGAGTGGCCAGCTTGTCACGTTGGTGGTGTAACAAAACAAAAAAAACACGAAAATGCCAACTCCATTCAGATAGTGACTGGTGTCGTGTGGGACCTGAACCCAGGACTGGGCAGCTGCCTGATCTACTGTGCCAACGGCATGTAACATTCTGAAGTCACCTTCTCGGTCGAAGTGCCAGTGCCTGTGCTGGCACTGTTGGCTATTTGGAGTCTATACTCACTGATGTGGCTGGACCACAAAGAGAACACACAACCCCATGGTGGGCATCGGGTTCAACATCAGGATGTGGGATCCACGAAGCAGCAACACTAACCACTGTGCCACTGTCATATTCCACTTAACATGCGATGTCATACCTGCTTAATGCCCATCTCAGGGTCACGAGACTGCTTGTCCTTGTAGCTGTATATAGTGCCTTCTGCATCAGGCCTGATCCAATTACTCTCTTTAACAGCCCCCCAACTATGGTTTGGGTTACACATAAAACTATTCACAGTCCCTATATAGCGCCTTTTGTAGCCAGTGCATTACAATGCCACTATAATAAAGTCACAGTCGTGGGCACCACAGACCTCCAGAGGCGGCACCCAAAGTCCACGGGACGTCCTGCTAGTCGGGGCCCAGAACAGGAGCGGCCCACGACATGGCGCTCACTTTAAACCGAAGCCCCCCCGTCATCCTAACCTGCACGTCTGCCTGGAGGGGAGATTCGCATTTCTGTCTCATAATCCCCCACTAAGCACGTGCTCGCTCCGTGTGGCCATCACCAGACGTCTTGGTGTTTTTGTTGCAGCCCCCCGTCATTCGCCGCCCCCGAGTGTCCCCTTCAGCGCGTTTTTTGCTCCATCGAAGCTGCGCTCCTGCCATAGACGGACGGCTCGGCGACTTTTCGTTTATTTCCTCGCAGGTTTACCTGAGACGCGCGCAGTTTAAGTCGTCGACCCTCGAACGGGGTGGGTGATGGGGACTTGAATGCCACTGTAAGGCGCTAAAGAGGGCAGTCGGAGCGGCACACCCACCTCGTCCAGCGTCTCCGGCCGCCACGCCGTCATTTCTTCCCGCAGCTCCACTTCGAGGTCTCCGCGCAGCCGCCGTCGCCTTCTCGGCTCGGGAAGGCAGGAAAGAAAGTGCGGGGGCCGCGACTGTTAGTCACGCGTCTTATCTGTCATCGCACTTGCAGTTTTTGACAAACACGCGACTCTGGGGCTTTTGACATTATGGAGGACGGAGACGACTTGATTGTCTTTTTGCCGGCGTGTTTTTTTAATTGGAAATATTCGACCTTGACATTAGGACCCCATTTCATCCAGGTTTCTCAAGCCGGATCACCCGCAACGTCCGGGGGTCCAGAAAACAGCAGGTCAGACGTCCCGCATTCTCTCATCGTAACCTCACCTGATACCCCAGTCCTCTCACGTGACTCACTGGTCCCTAAATGGTCAGCCACCTCACAAGATCCCGTTTTCCTCCTTCTTGTGGGCGCTACGAGGGACGAGGATGGCGATCGGAGGTCGACTGTAAATCGATCAGAGGCGCAGATTCAACTTCACCTCCGCCGTCCTTCTAGCTTGCCACACCGGGTGAGAAAAAGAGAAGGGGGCATTTGACGAGGCAAGGCTTGCTATATTTTAAACCTGGGTATACATTGGCGCCCACTTTGCGGTTTTCATTCCATGGCACTGTCAGATGTAACGTCAGGGCGTCATTGAAGTCCCAGCCTTGGCAAAACATTCGTCCGCGAACAGAATAGACCTCACGGCCCACTACTGCGCATGCGCTGAATTGTCCTTATAAAAACGCCTGAGCAGGAATTCACGCCCCGCATATCAAATCAAAGCAAATCCCCTCCATATTATTGTGCCAGTCGGGGGCCAGACATTCAGGAAGCCTTCAGAACTGATCGTCTGTGACACAGACCACCATTAGACATTCAGCAAGGTACTGGAAAATTACTAAGTCCCAAAAACCTAAAGTTCAATGTCAAGTGATTTTATATACAGTACATTACTGTACATATTGGGATCTGTCGTAATAATAATAATAAAATAAAGAATAATTATTAAAGATTAGGCTGTCAGCTTTGGGTTTTATAGCACCCAAAGCACAATGATCCCACATTCAGTAACCCCATCTTTGCTTATAATGAGCGTCAACTTGTCATGAACATGGGCTCTGGGGGGCAGTCTGTCTGTCTGTCTACTGCATAATAAACACGACTGTCTGTGGGTGTCTGGTCTCTCTGAGCCATCTGATTGGTCAGTTTGGCTCTTGGCTCAACTCGGGAAGTGCCAGGCAAGTGAGGCTGAGCCACACGATGAGGAGGTCGAGATGTAAGAGACGCACTGATAATCGTCTTCAAAAGATGGGAAGTATTTTACAAGAATATGAATGACATTTTCTGCGGTGGGCTGGCGCCCTGCCCGGGGTTTGTTTCCTGCCTTGCACCCTGTGTTGGCTGGGATTGGCTCCAGCAGACCCCCATGACCCTGTAGTTGGCATATAGTGGGTTGGATAATTGATGGATGGATGGATGAATGACATTTTCACAGCATATAATGGGGGTCTGCCTGCCACTGGTGGTAGTCAAAAACCAGACAGGAGGCAAGCAAGGCACCTCGAAATGATACAGGAACGCGACTGAGAGAAGAAACGCCTGGCATGAGAGGTCCAGACATGCAGGGATACCTGGGAAAGACATAGGAGAGACACTGATGGTACACGTAGGACAAGAGATATCAAATCTTTTAAAACTCATTCTGTCACCTGTCAGCAGGTCACATGGCTAACAATCCAACAATAGTAATAGTAATAATAATAATAATAATTGGGTGGCACAGTGGCAGTGCTGTTGTCTGGTTCATGTCCCAGGTGTTGCCTGTGTGGAGTTTGCATGTCCTCGCCATGTTCATGGGGGTCCCTCCCACAGTCCAAAGACACAGCTGCAGTTTAGGTGAACTCACCCTGTGTTGGACTGGCGCCCTCTTCTGCCCCAACGCCCACGACTCTGCTCAGGATAGGCAGGTTTAGAGAACAGATAGATGGATTTTACTGAAGGAAAAGTGCTTGACTGGCATGGTGGTGCAGGGCTGAGCTGTAGAGGAGGTCCATCAGGCGCATCGACCCCACACAGAAGTGGGAAAAGATGAATGGCATTTACTCACACAGCTTCTTTCCCCAATAATAGTAATATGTTTTATTTCTGTAGCAGTTTTCCCTTATAGTAGTAATTCATGTATGAATACTGTATAGTGCCTTTCACATTTGACTTCTATGGCCCTCTCCCCAGCTCAGTCCTCACAGGGAGTGCCAGTCAGCTCGTGACTCTCAATGGAGGTGCAGGGCCACCCCTCTAAGGGTGCACACTTGCTGACTGACTGAGGGGCACCTGCCCGGTGACATCACTGAAGATGTCACCCCGATAGAAGAACAGAAACGTCAACTGCCGAGATCATTTAGAACTTCAAAGCAGTCCGTCCCTCTAAGGGCTGAGCCTCAGTTGTAAGCGTTGGCCGAGATTTGTGCCTGGGTGCCCTATGCCACTCACCACTTGCAGCTTCACCGCACAGTGAGGGCAGGCCTGGCATTGTGGCTTCATTAGCAGCGCTGCGCACTTTGATAAAGTTGCTGGAAGGCCTCAGTGTGGCGCTGACTAAAGTCCACGTTCCTCTCATGTCCATGAACGGGGAAATCGGGGGCTTTCCCAGCCTGCCGTGAATTCACTCAGCACCTACAGCATGCTGAGCGAATCGACGACCCTCAACATCGAGCAAAGAGTGTCAAATCTGGAAAGAGGGGACACAGAGCACAAAAACAACCTGTGACATCATGAGAACCCCCAACTTAACGCACTGGCTAAAATGGTGACAAGGCATCGGGCTGTGTGAGTGTCCTGCACAGATCAAACTGCTTGCCATTGTGGTTTCACTTGCACTTCTCTTTCTCACCACTGGGATTTCCTGACTTTGTCTCACTTTGGCTTTCAGGCGTCCCACTGCTGAAGCTGTAAACACCCACATGTGGCGAGCACAGCCGAGATGTCACGTGCGCTTACGGTCGTATAGCGCCTTTTACATTGGCCCTGTGCGGCTGACTGCCTTTCAGAGTTAGTGCCTTTCTACCTGCTTCTCAACAAGAGTGGCCTTGTGGCTCTGGTGGGGACTTTTAGTCACAAGGGTGCCAGCAGAGTCCTGAGAAGGAGCAGTGTGAATCCCAGTGCTTGAAATGGGAAATGTGGAAAACTGTGATGATGACAATGTGGGGACAAGAGTGTGACTAGTGTGGTGTGCTGTGATGTACACGTCTGATATTATATAGTGCCTCTTAAATCTCTCTAAACATGTCGTGTAGTGCCTTTCTCATCTATCTGTCCTGAAGTCACTGTCATATCTGTCCATTTATCTAAAATACACTCCCTTTCATATCTACAGCATGTATTGCATTTCACATCTATCTATCTATTATATAGTGCCTTTCACATCTATCTATCTATTATATAGTGCCTTTCACATCTATCTATTTATCTACAGTGGGATGTAAAAGTTTGGGCAACCTTGTTAATAGTCATTATTTTCCTGTATAAATCGTTGGTTGTTACGATAAAAAATGTCAGTTAAATATATCATATAGGAGACACACAGAGTGATATTTGAGAAGTGAAATGAAGTTTATTGGATTTACAGAAAGTGTGTAATAATTGTTCAAACAAAATCAGGCAGGTGCATAAATTTGGGCACCGTTGTCATTTTATTGATTAACTAATTATTATTAGTTATTATTATTAGTTATTATTAAAAATTAACTCAAATTGGCTTGGTAAGCTGAGTGACCCCTGACCCACATACACAGGTGAATCCTAGAATGAGAAAGAGTATTTAAGGGGGTCAATTGTAAGTTTCCCTCCTCCTTTAATTTTCTCTGAAGAGTAGCAACATGGGGGTCACAAAACAACTCTCAAATGACCTGAAGACAAAGATTGTTCACCATCATGGTTTAGGGGAAGGATACAGAAAGCTGTCCCAGAGATTGAAGCTGTCTGTTTCCACAGTTAGGAACATATTGAGGAAATGGAAGAGCACAGGCTCAGTTCAAGTTAAGGCTCCAAGTGGCAGACCAAGAAAGATTTCGGATAGACAGGAGCGACGAATGGTGAGAAGAGTCAGAGTCAACCCACAGACCAGCACCAAAGACCTACAACATCATCTCGCAGCAGATGGAGTCACTGTGCATCGTTCAACCATTCGGCGCACTTTACACAAGGAGATGCTGTATGCGAGAGTGATGCAGAGGAAGCACAAACAGAGCCGCTTGAGGTCTGCTCAAGCACATTTGGACAAGCCAGCTTCATTTTGGAATAAGGTGCTGTGGACTGATGAAACTAAAATGGAGTAATTTGGGCATAACAAGGGGCGTTATGCATGGAGGAAAAAGAACACAGCATTCCAAGAAAAACACCTGCTACCTACAGTAAAATATGGTGGTGGCTCCATCATGCTGTGGGGCTGTGTGGCCAGTGCAGGGACTGGGAATCTTGTCAAAGTTGAGGGACGCATGGATTCCACTCAGTATCAGCAGATTCTGGAGACCAATGTCCAGGAATCAGTGACAAAGCTGAAGCTGCGCCCGCCGGGGCTGGATCTTTCAACAAGACAACGACCCGAAACACTGCTCAAAATCCACTAAGGCGTTCATGCAGAGGAACAAGTACAACGTTCTGGAATGGCCATCTCAGTCCCCAGACCTGAATAGAATTGAAAATCTGTGGTGTGAGTTAAAGAGAGCTGTCCATGCTCGGAAGCCATCAAACCTGAATGAACTAGAGATGTTTTGTAAAGAGGAATGGCCCAAAATACCTTCAACCACAATCCAGACTCTCATTGGAACCTACAGGAAGCGTTTAGAGGCTGTCATTTCTGCAAAAGGCGGATCTACTAAATATTGATTTCATTTCTTTTTTGTGGTGCCCAAATTTATGCACCTGCCTGATTTTGTTTGAACAATTATTGCACACTTTCTGTAAATCCAATAAACTTCATTTCACTTCTCAAATATCACTGTGTGTGTCTCCTATATGATACATTTAACTGACATTTTTTATCGTAACAACCAACGATTTATACAGGAAAATAATGACTATTAACAAGGTTGCCCAAACTTTTGCATCCCACTGTATCCCTTATATAGCACCTATCTTTTTGTCTATTATATAGCGTCTTTTTACACCCCTCTGCATATGTCACACAGCACCTTATTGAGTGTGATTTGGTGACAGCCAGGCGGGTGCCCATTAAAACAATTAGTGACCCACATGTGCTGAGCGCCTGTAGAGATGAACGCTAAGCCCCATTTTACGTTTTCTGACTAAATACAGCAAACTTATTTGCCTGTGAGGACGAGCCGCAGTGTTTTATTTCAATGGGTATTGAACTTGCAGCCTCACAATTAAAGAATAATAAAAAGTCAAGTCAAGGCGAACACCTGCCATGGAACAGCCATGTGCTGCAGTGACTGCGGCCTGCTTTCAGGTCACACATCGGTAGGCCACTGATGAGACACATTGGTTTGTGGTGTGCGAGTGTGAAAGTGTGTGTGCGGGTGGGCGTGGTGCCCGCTGTCTTCATCGAGCTGCACTGTGGCTTCCTGTACATGAGTAGCACATCTGCACCTGAAAGCTTTCGTTTTTCTCCCCTGAATGGCAGATGAAGCTCACTGTTTACCTTCAGCCTTGCTGCTCCCGTTTTGTCTTTTTTTTTAAACATTTCGTTTCGTATCGGACTTTGTCCGAGTGTGTGAGCTCCTTGACGATTTGTCTTCCTCAATTTCGTGAACGTGTGAACTGATTTGGACATTGAATAGACACGACTGGCGAACACGTGTATGTAACTGCGGCCACTCTGGCGCATGCGTACGCAACATCCTTGGAGAAGCTGTGAAATGACGAGACCACTTATAACGTGAGGGCATGACGACTGGCACGTGTAATGCTTCACATCACCGAGCCCATCACCACGGATCATTTTCCATGGCAGCAGCTTCAGCCTCACGTGCTCTGAGCTTATCTGGAGCGTTTTGACGGAAAGGGGCCACAACGGCAGTACAGGGGGTCCAGAGAGGAGAGACTTGACCAGGTCCAACTACCACAGAGAGCAAGTGACTTGGGCAGAGGGGAGACAGGGTGGGAGGGGCTTCGAAAGGCAGAGGGGGGCACAGAGGACTCCTCACACAGCTCACCACGTAGACACGGATGAAGCGGTGCCTTTCACTGACGTATACATGTTATATACTGTACATGTCATGCCTTTGCGTTGCGTGATTCTTGTCTGTATAGGGTGGTCCAGATCTAATTATGCAGTTTTCATTACGCTGTAACTTATTAAGTTTATTACATAGAAAATCACCCGAATAATCCCGAACCATCGAGAAGTGTGTGAACTGACGACATGAAGAATCGTCTTCACGCCGAACTGGAATCGTCCCCACATAAATCAAAGTCATCCAGACGATCTGGACCTGCATAATTAGATCTGGACCTCCCTGTATAGCCATTTGAGAAAGTAAGTACACCCCATGGACACTGCTGACGTTTTTAACTTCATGCATACACTGCCATCAGAAAAAAGGGGATCAGCTTGAACAACTGTCACCTAAAACTGTCATGGTGTCTTCATTCTCATCGTCTAAATGAACAAAAATGCAGGATTGTCACAATGAAAAAAGTAAGCCCACCTTGACATTTACCACCACTTCAGATCCATCAAATTAGTATCAGATGAGGTGCCAATGATGAGAACCACCTTGTGGGGTCTGATGTAAGCCACCGAGGGTCCGCTGTTCTCCTGGCACGATGACACCACACACGTCAATAGCAAAGATCTAGAAAAGATTAAAAAAGAAATCTAAGAGTTTGAAATTGCTGCTTAGTTAACAGCACACTTGTTAGCTTAAAAGACAAACGAGCCTTTTAGTTATAAGAGCTGTTCAGGTCAAGATGGGGAGCCGGCACTGGTACAGCGCATCGCCGCACACACCACACGACAAAACAGCTCGGGATCTCGGCTGGCAACCTCCCAAGCAGACACGCGGTCCAGTGCCACCCTCTATCTGCCACAGGCAGCTGTTACGTGGGCGACCCCTTGGCCTGGTCCAGCCGCTCGGGTCCTCACCCTCGGGTAATCGCACCTCATAGCCGTAGTGCCATAACTGGCACCACCTCACAATGCAGGTCATGTGCCTCATTCGGGACCCCCTGAGCAACACAAAGTCAAACCAGCGGAGCCCAAGGATTCTCTGAAGAGACCCACATGATCGAGTCCAGTCAAGCACGTCTTGATAAACGTCTTTTGAGTATCTGACACATTAGCAGCTTCTTAAAGGTTCGTTATCTGTTTGTTTGTGTCATACATTTTACAATTAAAATGGTAATCCATATGTATAATTACACATGTCTGGCTGATACACTGAAAGTTTAAAAATAAAAGCCCAATGCAGCCCTCCTTGTGTGATTTTGGGCTAATCAAAGATAATTCGTATTGTCAATTGAATCTAAAGAACTCTCTGAAAGCTTCAGAAAGAAGGTTGTGGTGGCCTAGGAGTCTGCCAAGGGATCTCCAAAGATGGCCAGATTATTAGAAAGCAGTCACTGCATTGTGAGGACGCTCATCAACAAGTGGCGCTGATTTCCATCAATCCATCCATTATCCAACCTGCTATATCCTAACACAGGGGTCTGCTGGAGCCAATCCCAGCCAACACAGGGCGCAAGGCAGGAACAAACCCGGGCAGGGTGCCAGCCCACCGCAGGGCACACACACACACACATACTAGGGACAAATTAGAATCGCCAATGCACCAAACCTGCATGGCTTTGGACTGTGGGAGGAAACCCACGCAGACACGGGGAGAACATGCAAACTCTATGCAGGGAGGACCCGGGAAAAGAACCCAGACGGGTCTCCATACAGCAAGGCAGCAGCGCTACCCACTGCGCCACCGTGCCTCGCGCTGCTAATTTGTCCAGGACTGGCTTGCTAGCCCGGAGCTGACCATTCGATACTAAAAGAAATCTCCAAGAACCTCGACATTTCATCACAGGATCTGCAGGCAATGGTGTCAAAGTGCCATCATCTACAATCAGAAAGAGATGGACTGTATGCCAGGAAAAAAAGCCTTTGCTGTCCGGCATTAGGACAAGACAAGAGTTTGCCACTGAACATGGAGGCACAGACCAGGCCTTCCAGAACAAGGTGCTCTAAACTGGAGGGTCTCAGGCAGTTACAGTAGACGTGGCATTTCAAGAGAAGAGTCCTCATGGCACCCGTGAAGCCTGCTGAGGGGTATGTGATGCTTTGGGGTTACTTTACCATCTCAGGAACTGGGCAGCTTACACTTATCAAGTCAGCGTCATATCAAAGTGTGCTCGAGGAGAACGTGAGGCCATCCATCTGTCCGTCTGTGGACACAGTGGTGGCTCTGCAGCTACGGATCTGTGCTGCTATCTGGAATGTCGCCAGTTCAAATCCTGTTACTGCCACAAGGGATCCTACTCTGTTGGGCCCATCAGCAAGACCCATAATCTGACAATTAGTCCAGAGTGACTGGACAATGGCTGACCCTGTGCTCTGACCCCCCCAAAGGTCATGCAGCCAGACAATTAATAATGGGGATTAATAAAGTGTATCAGAAGTTGAGTCTGGACCAGAAGTGGACCTGAAGCACACTAGCAGGAGTAGCTGAAGAAGGACAAGTGGGAGGGTCATGGACTCGTCCAGTCAAAGCCCTGATTTGAAATTCATGAAAATGTTTTTTTGGGGGGATTTGAAATGGGCAGGACGTGCCAGAAAAGCCAACCAGTCATCTGACCACTGAAGGAATTTTGGATGGTGAAGTTGAGGTCAGAGACTGGTGGGCAGTTCTAAGAAGTGCCAATGAGGAGCCATTTCTGCTAAAAGGGGGGCAGTAGCAGCTTCAGAGGCCAAGGGTGGACTTCCTTTTGCCACTGCCCCCCCAGTCTATTGCCAAGTCGCCTTGCGTTTTTATTCAGCTTTACCTCCTTTTTCTGTCAGCACAGTTTCCTGTCTGCCTGCTCAGACAACAGATTCCCATGGGGTGTATTTACTTTTTCACGCGACTGTACTGCATATTATGCCACAATATGATAAATGACATCTTATCAGGCCACTGTATGTCACACCTGGTGTACTGTTAGTGTAGATTTAAAGCTGAAGTTGTTTCTATTTACTCCTTCACTTGCTGTTCTACTTCTCTGCATTTCTTATCTGTTTTTGAATCTCTTTTGCATAATCTGAGTAGCGAGGCGGGCTGACATTTCACCACACACCACACCTGTACAACTGTGAATGTGACAAATACAGAAATCATCTTCATCAGTCGTCACCATCAGGCACCGAGGAGTGATAAAGCTGAGGTCTGAGCTTACCATGCAGAACGGGTTTCAAAACACCAGGAAACGCTGACGCACATCTCTTACGGTCAGCCATGTGCCTCCCCTCCGGTGCACTCGTGTCGCAACAGTTCCTCTTTTCAGAAAATGGCTTGTCATTTCAGACTTTTAGGAACGTCATTAAGATCTTCACAAACAATACAATACAATCTATTTTTATCTAGCCCCAAAATCACACAATGAGTGCCGCAATGGGCTTTATCAGGTCCTGCCTCTTGACAGCCCCCCCAGCCTCGACTCTCTAAGACGACAGGAAAAAAAAACATTGTAGGGAAAAAATGGAAGAAACCTCCGGAAAGGCAGTTCAAAGAGAGACCCCTTACCAGGTGGGTTAAGGCGTGCAGTGGGTGTCAAAAACAGGGGGGTCAATACAATACAATACACAGAACAGAACAAATCCTCAATACAATATAAAATTTAAAAAATTTACGGAGTAGAATTTAACAGTAGATGGCATCCCATAATATGATTTGGATTTGTTCAGAGTCCTGGAGACCTCAGCCATCAAGCTTCCTTCCCCATTTGGCCATTCCACAGTTGGGCCAGCCAATCCGATGACAGGACCCCTCTACCTGACGATTCCTGCAATCCTCCATCAGAGATGACTTTACCTTAGGCAGGAAAAACACCTTGGCAGGCGGGCACCAAGTTCCACATTTGAGTACCGAGAAGAGAAACAGAATAGTTGAGGGTTAGTAACAAATTCTAACTATCATGTTACTTCTGTTTTAGTGCTAATGACTGACAACAGAGATGCAGTCTGCACAGTTAGTTAGCAGCTCTAGTCAGGGTGTCCTAAACTGAAGTAGTGAGTCTTTAAAAGCTGAGACTGAAGGGGCATCTCTTATAGTAGCAGGCAGACCACTCCACAGTTTAGGGGGTCCTGTAACTAAAAGCTCGACCTCCCACTGTTATTTTATTAATTCTTGGAATCCTAAGCAGACTGGCATCTTGAGATCTTAATGTGCGCTCAGGTTTGTAAGTCATGATAAGTTCAGACAAGTAAACCAGACCTTCCGCCATTTAATGCTTTATATGTTAATATAAAATGATTGCATCAGTGCAGTAGTGTGGGATCAATTAAAAAAAAAAAGCAGTAAACACCTCTGGAATGTGTACCTTCAATGTCAACCAGGAGGTGGCGCTAAGAGCCCAACACGCGTTCAGCTAACCCCCTGCCCAGCCTCCATTTGAGGACATGTTATAAAAACGCAGGACCTTTACCATTGTGACAGTCATTTGCCGTAAGATCTTATTACATAAATTATGAATGTAAGAATTGAACTGTACACAGCCTCTAACTTCAGGACTTGTGTGCACTTCATATTAGAACCCAGTTCAGTCAGGAGTGCCAGCGAGACTGTAAGCCCAGTAAAGCTGTGGTAGATGCTTCTGATTGGTTGATCCTAATTCACAGGAGACAGTGCAGTGTCAGTCATTTTCCAACCTGGGTTTTTAACCAAAGACAACGAAGATGCTCTAAAAACCCCAAGGCCCAAATTTGCCAGACCTCATTCATTCCTTGTGACTTCTTGTTATTCTTGAAATGAATGCAGAGACCACTGAAGGTGTTGTATTTCAGCCAGGGTTCAATTCCTTCTTTGATACCTTTCATGATAATATGACTTTTGTTAATTATCTGCTTTGTTTTCTATGCCTGTGTTACGTGCCATGTGTCTTGTGGGTGGTTCTCCAAATAATAATAATACTACATTTTATTTATACAGCGCCTTTCCCATGCTCAAGGCACTTACAGAATATAAGAAAGAACGGCTGGGTATACAGTATATAGCATTGTACAAAGCAAATAAATAAATAAAGAAGATTAAGAAAGCCTAAGAGACAACATAATTGATGGTCTTGCACACACAAACACACACACTCGGGTTACATGAGCATCTTAACAGAGAGGTAAACTGAGAGAAGGGACCATTCATGTCACGTGGTGTTGCTTCTCACTCACAGTTTTGCCTAAGAACACAGCCCTGAATAAAGAGTGGGACCAAAACATCAACCGAGAGCAACTTCTGCCAACAATCCAAGAAGAGTTTGGTGACCAACATGATGGAGCACCGGGCCATAAGGCCAAAGTGAGAACTGAGTGGCTCAGGGAACAAAACATCGACATTTGGGGTTCACAGCCAGGAAACTCCCCAGACCTTAATCCCTTTGAGAGGCGGGTGGGACAAACAAAAACCCACCGGTTCTGACAAACTCACTCCAAGCACTGATTGTGCAAGAATGGGCGGCTGCCATCAGTCAGGATTGGGCCCAGAAGCTGATGGACAGACAGCCTGCCAGGGCGAATTACAGAAAAAGAAAGAAGGGCCAACACTGCAAATATGGACTCTGCGCCACATAAACGTCACGTCATTGTCAATCAACGCCTTTGAAACGTCTGAACTGCTTGGAATTGTACTTCAGTACACCAGAGAAACATCTGACACAAAGACCTAAAGACAGTGAAGCAGAAGACTTGATGAACACCAACACTCGGGTCCTTCTCAGAACTTCTGGCCATAGCTGAATAGCTCTGTGAGTGACGAATAAAACTCTTGAATCCTGAAATGCTGCTGTTCTGGATTTTCTGACCTCCCACTCTGTTCTGCTGCATTGAGACTTTACATGCATTGGATTGCCCGATTGTTGTGAGCAACACCAACTGCCTTTTGAGCTCCATGGAGCTTCACTGTTACTGCAGACCAGTTTTTTAATGAAGTAATCTTCAGGCCGTGACCCTGTGTTGGGATATAGCGGATTGGAGAACGACGGACTAATCTTCAGGCTTTATGAAGGTCCTGTGTCTGCCCACCTGTCCAGTCCAGGTTTGATGGAATAGGCCCCTCTAGTGGGCATGCTGGGAGTCTCTATTGTTTTGTGAGTCTCAGTTCATAACAAAAGAGAAGAAGATTTGCTATTGTGAAAAAAAATCCAAAAAAATAACAAATGACCCCCCCGGGTAACAAAAGTGGAGTAAAGGATTGAGACGAGTGCCGAGACGAGTGGATCAAATCTCAAGGAGAGGATTTTGAAGGGGACCAAATGCGAATCGCTGTACGTTTTATAATAAAATTCCAGGCATTTGTGGGGGCCTCCACATACAGAAGTCAACTTCTGATGCTTAGAGTACATTAAATATATTAATTACATTTGTTATTAAGTTCTTATAATAAGGTTATTAAAAAAAGAAACAAGTAATTCACAGTTGGGCATGTCAGAGTCTTCAGTCCTGCTTGGTGGCCTGCCACCACAATCACAGCTAATCGGTCTTCACGGCCAGTTTTGAGAAGAGGGCCTACACAGACGTAGACGAAAGATGGTCCAGGCAGCCCTCCCTGAGGGGGCGCCGTTCACGATCTGCGTTAAATAATTCAGTGTGTGCAAAGTGCCGAGCTGGTTTATATATAATGTCACACGTGCAGACTCAAGTGAAGTTCTTACTGTCACACATTTTTTAACATGCCACTCTCCAGTGCCATCATCAGTGAGTAGAAATACCTGACTTTGGCCTTCCTTTTCTGAAATAACTTACCTTGAAATGACAGAACGTCATTCTGTAGTTGACGGCACAGGCGGCTAGCAGCCACTTCACCCTCCAGTGTCTGAACTCCGTTATAAGTTTACAGAGTCACTAACTGTGCTACCCGTCTAAAAGGGTTGAAATTAAGTAATCAACGCAGACATCTGTGCTAACGTCTACTGTGTACCCATCTCTGTTATGTGCCATTTTGAATGGGATTCGTTAATGTTTGGGATGCGCCATCTGTTGGAATGAGAGACACAGAACCAGACGGACACACAGACGGTTGTCCATTTATTAAGGTGGATGGCTTGCTGTACACAGAGCACTGCGAGATTCTTACATGCATGTGTTGATCAACATGAAACACGTCACCACTGCCTGGCCCTACACCGACAGCATCGTGGACCACATCGCCCTCTCGTGTCTGGACTCTGTGGACGCTGGTACACTTGACAAGCAAATGCACTGCCATCTAATGTCTGGGCGGCTACTGACGATACACCAGGGCAGCAGCTGCATCGCCCTCTAGTGTCTGACCTCTGTTACAGGTGATAGGGCCGCTGGTTTAGAGCCCAAGGAAATTCCACCTCACCTGTGCCAATCAACACACAGCAGCACAGCCTCACCGGCCAGCACCATGATGAGAGAGGATCAGCACTTCACCTTAAAACTTCCATCTTGCTTACCGGACGGACCCCAGAGCACAGTTTACAGCCATATCTACCAATAGGAAACACAGGGGACCAATGGGTCCACATCTTAATGATTATTATATATAAATGGCCAGTAGGTGAATCTGCATCCACTCACAAGCTCCACAATCGAACCAATGACATAAAGGACCGATACGAAGATGCAGGGGGTGTGTCTTAAAGCATGCGTGTTTACTATTGGTCCATAGGCCCCAAGTCGTGAGGTAGTTGACCAATCAGAAAATGAGGGTGGAACGCAGTTGCTGGGTCCTTATTGTCACGTGTGCAGAGTGCAGTGAAATTCTTTCTTGCTTGTGCCAATCGGCACGCAGCACGTCACGAGTGCCCAGCACCAGAATTAGTGAACAGGAGTACCCGACATCAAAACGTGAGCCTAAGCACACAACAAGGCGGGTCTCACACACCTTCACAAAGCCCCTCACGCCATAAACATCTCTTCACAAAGAAAAGGCCTTCCACCTCCGCCCTCTTAATCTCTGACCTGTAAAGTCTCACCTTTCAAAGTAGAAATGGATTTTCTGATGTCTTTTTTTTTTTCTTCTTGGATTGTAATACACTGGAGAGAAAAAAAGATGTTTAAAGGTAAAGGGTTTTAAAAGTCCTATTTTAAATGTGTGTAGATAAAAATATAAAGTAATTAGTACAAATGAAAAAAAGGCAGGGCTGCACAGTGGCGCAGTGGGTAGCGCTGCTGCCTTGCAGTTAGGAGACCCGTCTGGGTTCGCTTCCCAGGTCCTCCCTGTGTGGAGTTTGCATGTTCTCCCCGTATATGCCTGGGTTTCCTCCTCCCACAGTCCAAAGACATGCAGGTCAGGTGCTTTGGTGATCCTAAATTGTGTGTGTGTGTGTGTGTGCATCCTGCCCGGGGTTTGTTTCCTGCCTTGCGCCCTGTGCTGGCTGGGATTGGCTCCAGCAGACCCCCCATGACCCTGTAGTTAGGATATAGTGGGCTGGATAATGGATGGAAAAAAAGACAACTGGGGGTCTTTCAGTGACCTCCAGGCACGTTCACCCTTGGAACTCTGTTATCATTGGGACCCTTTAGCTTAAGTGGTCTTTAGAAACAGAAGATGAGCAGCTGTGATGGGTGGGCAGTTATTTTTATGGAATGAGAAATGTGCAAATGATCATCCATCCATCCATTATCCAACCTGTTATATCCTAACTACAGGGTCACGGGGGTCTGCTGGAGCCAATCCCAGCCAACACAGGGCGCAGCACACAGGATGCACGCACACACACACACTGGGGACAATTTAGGATCAGCAAAGCACCCAACCTGCATGTCTTTGGACTGCGGGAGGAAACCCGAGCAGACACGGGGAGAACATGCAAACTCCACGCAGAGAGGACCCGGGAAGCGAACCCAGACGGGTCTCCTAACTGCGAGGCAGTAAATGATCATCACTGACTGAAAGGAGAGGATCTCAAATCACTCAGGGTGTGTTTTATATAGCGCCTTGCATGGTAAGCTCTCAGGTGCGAGACTCTCGTCAGCTCCGCTGTTTGATGTGAACATGCAGTGACATTGTCTGATTTTCTAATATGTGGTTAGGGTTTTCAAGGTTTATTTTCTACTAGTTGTCCTCATCTACAGTATGTAATAAAATGCCAAGGTCTGTGTGTGTGTGTCCAGGCCCTCAGAGAACTGTGATTGGTCAGTTTGGCTGTGGTTACTCAACAAGACAGGAAGTGCTGGGCAAGGAAGGTTGGCACACATGAGGATGCAGTGGGTGCCCACCTACCGTTTGTGGTAGTCAAAACAGATAGGAGGTGATCAAGGCGAGTCTGAGAAGAAGGCTTAAAGGGGAAGCCATCGAGAGAGGAAGTGCTGGCCAAGTCAGGTTCAGTCACAAAGAGGACGGACACTGAGGGGGCATGCAAGGCAAGTGAAATATTTTGAATTGAATTCAGCAGCACAGACCTGCAGTCTGCCACACGCCAACACGTTCACTAGAGGGCGACAATCCCGACAGCAGATCAGGGGTCTCCAGCTCCGGCCCTGGGGGGCCACAGTGGCTGCAGGTTTTCATTCTCATCCTTTTCTTATTTAGTGCCCACTTTGTGCTGCTATTCAACTGTTTTGCCTTTGTGCTAATTGACTTGCCATTTAAAATGCAGAGCCCGTATTTATTTAATTCTCCCTTAATTAGCAGACAAACAATAACGGGATACAAAACGAGCCGACGTGTAACCATCTAAGCAACTGTCCATCACACAATATCCGCAAATAACAAAAGGCAAAGGTCTCAGTAATGTTGATCTGCTCAGGTCACCAAAACATTTTAAAACGGTGTTCTCCGAAAAAAAAGAAAATCCACAATTTTGGAAATGTCTGCTGTGGTTGAGCGAGAGCGGAAACAAGACTTGGAATTAAATTACACTTTTAATTAACACCCAGAAACCGCTTCTGATTAACAAACTACTTGGAGTTTTGAGGCCCCGACTTAGCTGGCCATCTGTTGGCTCTTTGGCCTCACAGCTCATTTCTGTTTGGGTGCCGTTTAAGAAAAAGCAATAAATAAAAAAAGGTAATTCAGAGGACTGAATGTTACAAAACAAGGCGTTAAAAATGAAGGACAAAAGAAGCAGCAAAAACATGGAGCTAATGAAGGTTTGGAATGAAAAGCTGCAACCACAGTAACACTCCAGAGCTGGCACTGGATACCCCGGCAATAGACGGGCACAGGGCCGGTGCCACCATTAAGGTGAATTCAGCTTTCATCTATGGCAGGGGTGGGTAGCGTCGGTCCTGGAGGGCCACAGGTTTTTGATCCAACTAATTTTCTTAATGAGAAGTCAGTTATTGCTCAAGTGACATTTTAGTGGTCTTGCTTGTTCAGGTTCCTCACCCTTAAATTGCTCATTTCAGTCTTAAACAGCTGCCTTTACTGGTTTGAAATGGCTCCTTATTAGCAATAAGAAACAAATGACAAAGGGGCCAGCAGATCTCCATCTCACTTGTCGATTCATCAGGCACTGTTTGGTTTAATAAAACACGAGACCTGTGGACCTCCAGGACCCTCGCTGCCCGCCCCACGGGTGAGCAGTGGCTGGCAGACTAACCAGCTCTGCGTGGGGCAAAAAAACTAAGCGCACACTGGCACTGGATAGACAGGCGTACATTACTTGTTAATACTTTACTGAAGCTAAAGAAAGAAAATTTACATCTACTGTACGTACATACACATTATACTGTATATCCGTCTAAAGTGCACCACGTGATTCCTCTACCTGATGTTACACAACTAACTGAGCGGCCATCGCTCTTCCACTGCGCCGGGACATCACGACGTCTTCCGAGCTTTGTGTCCATCTGAAAGCCGGGTGACCACACTGGAGCCGCCAATATGAAGGAATGACACGAGAACGACAAATCTCATCAAAAGCCGCCAGCCCGCCGTCACTCGTTTGAATGAGGAGAGCGCTTACACGGCGCGACTCAAACACGGAACATATTAAAACGCTCCATTCATTAATATCACCCACCCAAGTTACAACATACCAAAATATTATTAGGGCCGAATATAACAACAAGTCTATTAAATAACAGGGGCGCCTACCTGAAGAAGACGCCACCAACAAATATAATTACAAGCAGCGGCTGCACGTGCAGGACGTAGAAAAGAAAAGAAAGGACGAGTTACAGCAGCGCGGCATAACGTGCACTTTTAAAATAACACGTCGCGTATTTGAACCAAGAAAAATAAAACAAACAAACAAACATAACAGGCCAGGTCAGCAGTCTGTAAAAGAGCGCGCGCCTCTCGGCTGAACTTGGCGCGAATGAGCAGGAGGCGCGCAAAACGTATGCTTGACGTCACATCGGGGGTAAAGGTCAACGATCATCTAGACCAGTGTCTCGGTCCTGTGGCGCCCCCTGTGGCTGCAGGTTTTTGTTCCAACCAGCTTCTGTTTTTAATTGGACTGCTGGGCTAATTAAGTGATGTGTTATTTCCCACGTTCTGTGTTTATAGTGAACAGTATAGAAATTAGAAAACTAAGTTTGGTATATATATATATAGATATACATATTAAAATGTACCAAGCAGATCTATGGGAAGAATGTATTTTTTTCTTTTTAACAATATTTTCATCTTGATTTTCATTCTACTTTTCTAGGTGTTCTAATTGTTTAATTAATCCATTATTTACTATTTAATGGGTCTGACAGGGCCGGATTAAGGTGGGTGCTGTTGATGCTGCAGCATTAGGCCCATTCCTGAAATTGGCCCAGATGAAAACAGACGAGAATGTTCCGGAAGCTGAGCAGTTTTCCTTTGCTGTATTAACCTCGAAATAATTCTTAGAATGAAATTTGGAGTCCGACTTTCGGACGCCTAGACACGGTGTTACTTATTATACAGTTACTATTGTTCTTTGTGCTGTGACGTAACTATAACGTTGTTGTGTTGATGGATGGACTAAAAAGGCAGAATTCTACGTGACCATCATCATCAAGCCTTTCCGTGAGAACCCTAAATCCAAAGAGGACTGTTTCATTTATGTTAGGTAGAATGCCCAGAGGGGACTGGTCAGGTGGTCTCATGGTCTGGAATCCCTACAGATTTTATTTTTTTTTCTCCAGCCGTCTGGAGTTTTTATTTTGTTTTTCTGTTCCCCCCTGGCCATTGGACCTTACTCTTATTCGATGTTAATTAATGCTGATTTATTTTGTTTTCTTATTGTGTCTTTTCTTTTTCTATTCTTTATTATGTAAAGCACTTTGAGCTACTGTTTGTATGAATATGTGCTATAGAAATAAATGTTGTTGTTGTTGTTAACTGAACATTTCGAGTTAATGCTATCAGTTTTACGTTAAACAGTTTACTTAGTAATTTAGCTGCGCTTTTTGCAGTATCTTGGGGATTCTTGCCACTTTATTGTTCGGTAAGTGCCACGTAGTAAATTATTCACCTTGAAAGTTAGTTGTACAGTAAAACGTCGATGGCTATTTAAATGGTTATCCGTGAAGGTGAAACTAAAAGTCGGCCCTCGGCCTGGCATGGATGTTTAGAATTTTTTAAATCCTCGACAGGATTCTGGTCTATTATGAAATTTAAATCGTGGACTAATTTTTCCCCTCAAGAGCCTGAACTGAGTCACTTTGACTCAATGTCTCTGCAAATTCATTTTTTCTTACTCTGTTTCGTAAGAGAATTGTGACATTTTGTGGGTTTCATTGTTAGGTTTTCTGCATTAAGTTCACTTTTCAGACAATTGCTATTGAATGCTGATGTTAATCTCAAGTTGTTACGATGCTACGTCGTTATTATTATTCCTGTTCAATAAAGGCTGGCTGGTTGCGTCACAAGCGATTAAGTCTCCTCAGTCGGTCTGAGTGCGCCTGTACGGTGAGTGTCGAATACACAGACGCCAATGGCGAGAAAAAAATAGGCCTTTATAGCGCTGCAGCATCAGGCCCAATTTCATCTTAATCCGGCCCTGGGGTCCGATGCTAAAGTACTTGCAGCCTTTCACCATTCAGTGTTGTTTGCCTGGCTGTCTGCTCTGCTCATTTTTAATTGTCATTAATAAGATACAACAAAGGGGAAAAACTCACAGAGAAAAAGTGCAACATAGAATGAAATGAACAAAAGAGAGTGAAGCATTTAAATGAATAGCAAAAGCAGAAATAGTTCTAAATGTCTTATAAATGTACAAATCACGCTGCTGTGCTTTTCTGAACGTAGAATAAAAGAAAAATAATCCCAGTTAATTAAATGAGCTCAGCGCTATCAGGTGTTGTCACTGATTAAGAATCTGCTTGGAACAAAAACCTGCAGCCACAGTGAGCCCCCCAGGACTGAGGCTGGGAAACACTGATCTATGTATGTATGTATGTATGTATGTGTGTGTGTGTGCAATAACTGTGATTGTTGTTAATGTCACCATGTATCTGGCGTGAAATGGAAAATGTGAACTAAAAACACGTTGCACACACACACACACCCGACACTCGATAAAGAAAAACTTGAACTGATAAAAGGCAGGGAATAAAAAAGGCCGATCGGTTCTGCTGCAGCTGCCACATGCGAGCCCACTGCCTGTCACACGGATGCTCTGACCGCGGGGGTCCTGTGAGGCCAGCATGCCTCAGCTCCAGATGAAAATGGTAAGGGGGCATCTGGAATATTTGGGGGCTTGGCAAGATAAAGACCCCAAAATCTGACCAGTAACGAGGTGCCCAGTAGTGGGGGTGGGGGGCGCTCAGAAAGGCCAAATGCCCCCCTTACAACAGCTAATGTCATTTCTGGACAGGGTTTATTCCTCTTGCTGCATTAATAAGTGCAGATATGCAGAAGGTGTCATGGATTTATGTAACGCTGTTGATCTCATCAGCTCATTGAGGAATCATGTAGCCGTCCTGAGAGATAATTTTGACAACTTTGAGAGGAGTGGTGCAAAGAACATGTCACCAACTGTGTCCCAACACTACAAAGTGGACACACAGAGGCACAGAAAAGGGAACAAAGCCAGCAGACGAAGCTCCCTTGTCCTAATTTACAGCAGGGAGTGACACCCAAAAGGCTTGACTGCTCCGAAGTTCATGTTATTCAATCTTTCTTTTAAGGTGCTTGTTGCAGCTTACAGCGACCATAACCAGGAGAGCCAAAAAACAAAACTCAACCACACCTCCTCCATTTACATTCAAAACTCCACCCCTCAAACACCGACAGCTCCGCCCACATCCCACACTCCGTACCATCCCGAGGTCAGGCTGCTGTTTTAAACTCTGATCCCAACAGGTGTCACTCCTACAAAGACACTGAGCAGACGTTTGGATTGCTGAACAATATCCCCTCCATCTCTGTAGAAGGTCTAAGAACTGGAGCGGCTAATCTTCAGAAGAAATATGCGGGTGATCTGGAGGAAGATTTTGTGGACAAAATTGGACAATTCAGAGAATTTATTAAAGAAAACAAGGACATCTCAGCAAGGTCACTGCTGCAACTTATACGAGGAAGAAAATGATGGTCCGTTTCTCCAAATGTTGATATAGCACTTTGGATATTTATGGCTTTGCCTGTAACGAAGGCTAGTGGGGAGCGTTCACTTTCCAAACTGGGACTCGTTCAAAACAGACTGAATGACCAGTCTCTGGTGTCCATTGAAAGTGAAATTCTGCACAAACTGGATTCTGCCAGCCTCATCAAGGACTTCTCTGTCAGGAAAACAAGAAAGAAAATCTTCTGAAGGTAGGACAGCGTGTATCTGCCATGTGACTGTCATGCTGTTGTGTTACTGGATTGTATTTTTATGGGTTCCCTTTTATTTGATGTGTGATTTTGAGGAAGAAGCTCCTGTTAAGTCTGGTCGTTCTGCAGTGCCTGCTGCGCCAACGTTTTCCAGAGGGCAGAAATTCAAACAGCGCATGTGCCGGGTGTGTGGGATCTCGTATGATCTTAATGGATCTGCTCTGGCAGCGTGAGTAGTGTAATTCTTGAACGGATGGCAGTGACGACCCGAATGATCTCCTCCGCTGTCCTCACCACTCTTTGAAGTGTCTTCTGTTCAGCGACAGTGCAGCTACCATACCAGACTGAGATGCTGCTGGTCAGTACACTTTCTGTCGTGTCTCCGTAGAACGGTGTGAGGACAGGACAGGGAAGGTTTGCTCTTTTTAGTCTTTGGGAAAAAGATTTTGATGCAAGTGATCTTCAGATCAAAAATGAAAGTCAGGTACCTGCATCAGCTGATCAGTCCATACAATTTACAATACCATTTATTTTTTATGCTCAAAATCACACAATGAGTGCCACAATGGGCTTTAACAGACCCTGCCTCTTGACAGCCCCCCAGCCTCGACTCTCTAAGAAGACAAAAAAAAACTCCCAAAAAAATGGAAGAAACCTCAGGAAAGGCAAGTCAAAGAGAGACCCCCTTCCAGGTAGGTTGGGCGTGCAGTGGGGGTCAAA
This sequence comes from Polypterus bichir lapradei, assembly GCA_026402145.1. Taxonomy (NCBI): domain Eukaryota; kingdom Metazoa; phylum Chordata; class Cladistia; order Polypteriformes; family Polypteridae; genus Polypterus; species Polypterus bichir. Next base: position 65,144,546 of record JANRMT010062834.1, on the reverse strand, counting down.
AAGAAAAAGGGGGTCAATACAACACAATACACAGAACAGAACACACGTCATCCCCAATACAATAAAAATATTACAAGAACAGAGCAGAATTTAACAGGAGATGATATCCCATAATATGATTTGGATTTGTACAGAGTCCTGGAGACCTCGGCCATCAAGCTGCCTCTCCCTATTGGCCATTCCACAGCTGAGACAGCCAATCCGATAGAAGGACCCCTCTACCTGACGATTCCTGCGATCCTCCATCAGGGATGACTTTACCTTAGGCAGGTAAAACAACTTGGCAGGTGGGCAGTGGGCACCAAGTGCCACATTTGAGAAACAGAACAGGTGAGGGTGAGTAACAAATTCTAACTGTCATGTTACTTCTGTTTTAGTGCTAATGACTAACAACAGAGATGCAGTCTGTACAGTTAATCAGCAGCTCTAGTCAGGGTGTGCTAAACTGAAGTGGTGAGTCTTCAAAGACTGAAACCAAAGGGGCATCTCTTATAGTAGCAGGCAGACCAGTCCACTCCACAAAGAACACAGAGAGGGGGCTGAACTCACAAGTCGACTTAAAAGTATAAAAACAAACTTGAGGTATGGGAGTGTCCGTGGATGGACAGAGGCGACTGCACATTGGGGCTCTTCTTGACTTTATGGACTGATATCTCCTAGCAGAGAGCGACCAGAGGGGTCTCACCAGGCAGGGGGCTTTCTTCTTGCATGTGTCCTTAAGCGTGTCCTCAACAGAGGGGGCAGAGACCCCGATAACCCTCTCCGCCATCCTCCCCACACGTCACTGAGTCTTCCCGTCAGACGCACTGCAGTTTCTGTACTCACAGCTCGTCAGGACCCTCTCAGTGGTGCCCTGATAGAAGGCGGTGAGGATAAGATGGGGGGAGTCTCACCCACTTCAGCCTCCTAAGGAAGTGCAGCCTCTGCTGAGGGGAATTCAGAGTCCAGGAGAGACCCTCAGTGAAGTGTATGCTGCTGCCCCCTTCTGATGCTTGGCCTTTGTTCTGAAGTCCACAATCAGCTCTTTGGTCTTGACAGATTGTGGTCCCCACACCAGCTCACTGACCGTCCCACCTCTGCCCTGTAAGTCATTTTGTTCCACACCTGTTGGAATGTAGTAAGCTGATTGGTGCAGTCGAGTGTCGGCGGAGTAAAGAGCGGTGGGCTGAGCACACGGCCCCGAGGGGCCACCATGTTCAGTTTGATGGAGTCTTCGTGCCGACGCGTCTTCTGTCTGTCGCCTTCCTGACAAGAAGTCTGAGGTCGAGTTCCAAAGTGAGGCCTGCGATCCGAGCAGAGAGACTTTCACTGTTAGCTGCTGTGGGATGATGGCAATCGACTCTTTTAGGACTAATTATTTCTTATTCCCTTTTGCCCCAGGGCTGAGTACTCCGTTTTCTGAAAAGCGCACAAAGCAAAGGTTTCACACCTAAATCAATGTGAGACACTCATTCATGACAAGGGTCTCTCTGTTTTATGTTCCATGAGCCCCTCTGGTGTGTAAACTCACATTCTTATTACATACCTGATGTCTCGTCACTCAGACGAGGAAAGAAACATCGTGAGGGTCTGGTGATCCTTGGTGTCGTTGGATGACGTCCAGTAGCCGGCTGGCCTCCCATGGATCAACGTCCTCACTGGCGCATTACAGCGAGTCCGGCACGACGATTGGCTGATGCAGACACCTGACTTTCATTTTTGGTTTATGGATCAAAATTAGGGTTTGAGAGTTTAAATAAGTGTCGATGTGGGTCTGCCAGGCAAACGTTGGCGTAAGCGCGTCAGCTATGGACCGTCACTGTTGTCACTTTACAGACGTCCACTGGGACCTCCCATTAGATGTTCATTTTCACTCGTATGCCGATGACACCCAGTTCTACTTTTCTTTTAGATCAAATGAAGTTTCTCCGATGTTGTCTTTAATTAGTTGTGTTAGTGAATTAAAGGAGTGGATGGATGAGAACGACGCGTCTTTAAACACAACGATAAGACAGAGACGTTAATTATTGGAGGGAAAGACGCTGATCACAACAACATTGTGTCATCGTTTAACTCAGTTGAAGTCTCCATCAATGTTACTGAATCAGCCCACAATCTCGGAGTTCTCTTTGACTCTAGCATGTCATTTAAAGCACATATTAGAAAGTAATCCAAATCCTGTTTCTTGCATCTTAAAAATGTTAGGAAATGAAGGTGCTTTCTAAATAAACAGGATTGTGAGAAATTAATTCCTGCATTTATCTCTAGTAGGATTGACTACTGTAATGCGGTGTTCACTGGATGTTCAAACTGTTCTTTATTCAGCCTCCAGTTAATCCAAAATGCTGCTGCGATTATTACAAGAACAAGAAAATACGAACACATAACTCCAGTTCTTAAATCCTTACACTGGCGCCCGGTTAAGTTTAGGGCAGATTTCAAAATCCTCCTTTTAACATATAAAGCATTAAATGGCCGAGGTCCGGCTTACTTGTCTGAACTTATCATGACTTACAAACCTGAGCGTACTTTAAGATCTCAAGATGCCAGTCTGCTTAGGAGTCCAAGGATTAATAAAACAACAGTGGGAGGTCGAGCTTTTAGTTACAGGGACCCTATGGTCCTATGAATTGCTGCCCCTGGACTGTGTCCCCCCCATGGTGACTTAAGGATTGTTACCTTAATAAAGGGGGGGGGCAATTCATAGGACCAAATCAGACAAACAGAGACGGTGACACATAAAGACTCAAAGGGGACAAAGACTGCAGGACACGCAACGCGAAGAGACTCACCTGAGCAGGTGGCACGACGGAGGACCCCCATGACGTTAATCTTATATATAAAAAAATAAATAAAAAACGATCCGTCTGTTTATCAGATTTGGAAATACGGCACCCACCCAAAGACAGAAAGTGACGTGATTTGCGAGTCTGGAGTAAGTTAGGCACAGAGGGGGCAGCGTTCAGTGATGCCAGTCTTTAGAAATATCTAAGGGGGCAAGTGAAGAGATTTGCCTCACTTGGTGACAAGTCAGGGTGCGTGCGGGGCTTTTGTCCCATTTAAATGCCACACCAAGCACATCGGGAATCTCGGTTACTCCAAGAGGACACCAAGGCAGGGCCTAAATAAACGTAAATGGCCACTCGAATTTCACGGATCTGACTGGAGGCTCCCCAACCACAACGTTTAAACACATTTCTGTCCTGCAGGGTGAGATTTCTATTATAACCGTCATAAATTGTTTAGGGGTAACCAAGATATCATTCATTCATTCATTGTCTAACCAGCTTAGTCCTGAACAGGGTCACAGTTGGGGGGGGTACTGGAGCCCATCCCAGTCAGCCGAGGGCACAAGGCAGGAACAAGCCCTGGTCAGGGTGCCAGTCCATCGCTGGGCACTCACACTCACACACCAGGGCCACGTTTTAACAACAGCAGCCCACCTGGAGACATGGGGAGCACCTGAGACACAAACTCGGTGTCCTTACTGTGAGCTCTGCCACTGTGCTGCCACCAAGATGCCAACGGTTTGAAAACTTACAGAGCCGTGTAACACATTTTGGTGCTTCAAGTATTAAACTCCTCACACACTCACTCAAGTGATTTCATTTTAAAACCGTTTACCTAAACACGCATTCATTTTGATGTCACGTGTCTCTGTTGCTCCTGTAATATTCAATTATGTATTAAAATTAAAAACCAGGAAAACGTTGGAAAGTTTATGAAGTCCACTTGAAGTTTCTCAACATCAGAAGAGCAGTGCAGAACAACATTAAGAAGCCCCAACTGAAGACGGACAATGGAGGACGAAGGTAAGCGTGAACATTTCTAACGTCGTTCAACACAAACCGTCTTAGGGTGTTAAGCGAGAACTCAAAAGTTTCGACCTCCATTTTCATGCCTGTTGCTCAGCACTCATTTTGTAACATCATAAATTAAAGACATTGACGGAACTTTCGCTTTTATCGAACGAGGTTCCAGAAATAACGTAAAAATACTTTCAAATATTTCAAATGACAGAATTCACTAGAATAGAAGTTAGAGCTGCCACTTTCAAATTTAAAATGGCGTTTCCTTAATCTAAGAAATCAGTTCTGCCCTCTTCAACTATCGACTCCCGAATCTCACAGCAGGTCAGATCCATGTCTGGTTTCTAAAAAGAGCCGCGATATCAAAATACGAGCAGAAACTCAGCTTCTTGACTCGCGATCAGAGGAATCACAGCGTCAACCAACGTCACTAGCAAAGTGACAGAAGAGGGACGCAGAAGGCTGGGGGTGTGGCCTGGTAGCGGAGGGGGCGTGGCCGGGAAGATGGGGGCGTGGAAAGCCGAGTCTTCAGCCTGCAGCCTGATAAAACAGGGAGACGGACTTTAGGGTTAAACGAGAGGAGACCCCTTAGGAGGTTTAGTGGACTCGGACCGGGGGGGCGCCGTGTGTTCTTTCAATTGGACTCCAAGTCTCATTCATCAAGCGGTTACTGCCCAGTTTGGATGTTTTGGTCAAAGCAGAAAGGACACGACGGAGTTTGGTAAGTTTTTATTACAATGGACCAAATCACGTCAAATGGACGTCACCGCGGGCAGAGCCGAGGGCTTTGAGGAATCCATCGTCAGGAGTCTCAGTCCGTGTTTCTACGTGTTCTGGTTATTTAATGCAAAGGTCTGAAAAATGAAACTCATAAAAAAAAAAAAAAAAACTGTTTTAACTGTAAATAGTTGGGCTGATTTGCATTCATGAACACAATAAATAAAACTGGATCAGTTCTGTCACGACACGATATTCACTTCTGCCTAACAGCTGTTCGTTCTTTCTTTCATTTTCACAGTTGTAGCTGTAACTTTTCATTCGGAGCCTTTTTTTAAAAGCAGAGCATTAAATAATAAATCTGTTCATACAGAGCCTTATATACTGTAAGGAGTCCCAGCTGACTTGCATTGTTTTCTGTACTAATAAAGCAGCTGATCAGGTCCATATCAGCATATCAAGTAGATCATTGATTCTTTCTTCCAGTTAGTTACACTTGATCATGCTTTGTCATGAATGTGTTATGAGACCTAAAATAAATGATCTCTATAGCGCCTTTCATAAGTGGATTTCTTTCTTTCTTTCTTTCCATTGTTTTACTCGCCTCACTGACTCTTCTTTCTTCACATCATTTCCTGCTGTTAATTATTAGACAGCACTTAGTGACCTCTCGGTAGTGACACCTCACGCCGGTCACTTCTTCCTTTCTTGTATGTCCTCTCACGCTGGTCCTTATTTGATGTCATTAGTGACTGTTCTTTCTTTCCTTCCCTTTTTCATGAGGGTGTCTTTTATACCGTGTAGGATCACACAGCACTTAACATCATTAAAAGCAAGGAACTGGTCAGGGACTTTGGTGCCCCCGGAGAGCCTCAGGGTCCGGCGACTAATCGAGGGGTGGATGCCCACAGCGGTGGTGGCGTTTCTTGACTCTGATCCACGGTGTGCACAGTTCAGATGTCACGCAGGCCTTTCAGGATACCCCAGTGTGAAGAAGTCGAGTTTATTGTGACAGTTGATCAGCGGGGCACACGAAGACAAGCAAACAAACTGGCCAGCAGGCAGGACGTAGAGGTGGGCGCGGGCAGAACTTCACTTCGCTTCTCTGTCGAAGCACAGAGACAGCGCTGGCAGTGATCCGGTGTGTCAAAGACAAGGCACCATTCCCACAAATGAGACCTCCACCTCTGGTACCAGATGGGCACGCAGGCAGTGAAGAAATTCAAATCAATGGGCTCAGAGGCCACAAACCCAGCAAAGGCATAAAACACAAAAAGGAATCCAAACGGAGGACTACAAGTCACTATTGGGGTCCCTGAACAAAACACACAGTGACTGTGACAGGTCAGGTCAGGTGGGTGAGCACACACTGGCACAGCGCGTTATCACACCCACCACACGATGAAACACCATGGGATCCCAGCTGGTAACAGACACGCGGTCCCAGTGCCACCTTCTCTCTGCCACAGTCAGGTGTTACCTGGGTGACCCCTTGGCCTGGTCCAGCTGCTTGGGTCCTCAACAATGAGCCGGATCACCTTCGGGTAATCGCACCACATGGGCATAGTGCCATTACTGATGCCCCCTCACAATGCAGTAATGTGCCTCAACACAAAGTCACACCAGTGGTACCTGAGGGCCCTCCGAAGTGACCCACGTGAAGGAGTCAAGTCTTCATCTCAGGTCACTGAATGTCTCACAAGCAGGGGGCACCAGGACTCTAAATACTTGGACCCTCGTCCTTTTACGCCACACCCCCCTTTCCAGTGATGCCCATCTTCTGAGTCACCAGAGTCCCATGAATGTCACTGCCGAGGTGAGTAAGCCTCTCAATGACGAGCTCGACGTTCTCTCCACTGACAATCACAGACGTTGTTAATAAATTCATTTTCGTAGCTGATGGCGCCTCATAGGAGCTGCAGAGACGATCAAAGCTCTCAGAAGACGTGGACGTGACTTCCTGGTCTTCACTCGTTTAACTTTAACCAGGAAATCCCTTATTGGCTCTTAGATGAGCAAACAACTTTAATGCCCACAGGAGTAGCACTGACGAGGCTTCATACAGTAGGAGTCCATCCATGGCACCGAATGTGGCACGTGAGCGGCGTTGGGAGGGGGCATCAGTTACGGCACTACGGCCATGTGGCACACTTACCCGAGGGTGACCCCGCTCATTGTTGAGGACCGGGCCACGGCAGGGGGTACCCACATAACACCAGGCTGCGACAGATGGAGGGTGGCACTGGGACCGCGTGTCTGCCTGGGGGTGGCCGTTTCATTGTGTGGCGGGTGCACTGTACCAGTGTGTGCCCCATCCTGACCTGACCGGTGTACACCTGTGCGGTCTTCACTCTCGTTAAACGCTTCGCAGCAGCACCTTTAGTGACAATGGTGACATCAAGTGGCCACTTTCAGTATTGCCACCCTGTGATTAACGTCATTTGTTTGGCAGCCGTTGTCCTTCCTTTGATTTTTTATCGTAGGACCCCCCACACACACACCCACCCGTACCTGCACATCTGTCTTCATATTGAAGTTTGCACCTGATCTCCTCTGTCCAGGCGTTTTAATGGACACTCGGCTGCGAATGCCACCTACTGCTGCACAACCCGAAGTCGTCCGAGTGCTTTCTCTCCTACATGGTGGTCCTTCGAGCCGGACGGTGGTGTTTAAAGTGGCCCAGACGTTTCGGTTCCAAACTGGCAGTGATTCAAGTCGCCCACAGAGGGCCACCCGTCGGCCTGCAGCAGAGGACACACAGCGCCAAGCTGACAGCAGGCCAATCGGCAAGGAGGGACCTGCCAAGGTGACACCCCTTTGTCATCACAGAGCCTGCTCAGCCAATCACAGAAGTCGTAATTCCAGTCGAAATCCCTAAGATTCACCAATTTCACAAGAAGATCTGAACAAGGAGCCAATTAAGGGACACTTGGGACCTGCCAAGGAGGTTCTGACTGGCACTACATGAAGCAATGGCCGTGGCAGACACAGCAAGCAATGAATAAGCAAATAAAACAACGGAGAGACGCCCAGGAGGAGACGACGAGACTTACGGTGGCCGCCAGACAGATGTCTCCTGAAATGCCAAGTCATCAGACGGCCACATCCGCGTATCGGCGACAGACAAGCAACAGATGCGGCGTCAGAGTCACTGCCACGGACTACGCCAGTCCCGATGCCACTGCGTCTTCTCATCCGTCCTCGAGATGAACGAATTGCTGTCGTGGACAGAGACGACCATTCAGATCGAGAGCGTGGCAGCGGACCCTCTCCATCCGTCCAAAACGACTTTAATCCTCCACCACTTCAGCCAGGAAACACAAGAGCTGGAAATCACGTGAAGTTCACTCGGTGCCAACTGGCAAGACGACGTGCAGCTGATAATCGCTAAATACTCGGCTCAGGTGCCTTCACAGAATTGTACGCCATTGCCGGTGACGAGGAACAACTTAAGCAAAGAATGCAATACTGGGGGCCCGAGCTCAGCTATTGTGGGCTTCACCCGTCGTGACCCGAGTGAGTTTGCCAGGGTGAAATCATCTGCTCAAGTCCCGAGTTCTGGGAGACCAGCTGACGCTGGAGGAGGCCGTTCAGTGGCAGACCCCCTAAGGTGACACGATGGCTGCACTCACTGAGTAATTTGGAAGGCCCCACCGACGAGTGTGATGGCGACTGTCATCCAGGCCTCGCTCAGAGGGTGTCCAGAGGCCGAGGTCAAATGGCACTACGGCTCCCACGACGCTCGTCCCCTCACCAAGCCACCACCAGTCACTCCGCAGACAGACGTGCCACATACACCTTACTGGGCCTTGCCAAGCGGACTCAATTTGAGTCCTGGTGCCAGGAAGATGAAAGTCAACCCTCAGCAAGACAGGACAGCACAAGAGACTGAATGGCGTAAAGAGAAGAGGAATAAACAGCTAATCACCCGAGACCCTCAAGTCAGAGTTACCCCCCAAACAGAGCAGAAGCCTCAGCGCTGCCCTCATTGAGAGCCCTCTGGACGTCACCGGTGCCAGGGTCCTACTGTCCAGAACTAACGGTACTTTGACACGCAGATCTCATCAGGCTGCACCCTGAAATCACCTCGGAGGGCTTCATGAGGTGCCAAAGGAGGAAGAAGCTGCCGCGCCAGTCCAGCCGAATGTCTGCAGAGCCCCCCAACCAGGCTCAGGGCCGTCTTAACGCATGGGCACACTGGGCAGTCGCCCCACGCTAATCTCTGTGTGCTGTGACTTGCTGAGTGGTTTTCTAAGTAGGGGTCCCAGTGCCCTGCTTCGCCTGGGGGTCCGTAATGCTGTTAAGACGGCCCTGCACCCGACTGAGGTGATCAGAGGTCTGCGTCGCCACTCTGGGCTCCTCTGCGGTGTTTGGCGACGGACCAGAGTGAACAATCCTGCCACTGCCAGCTGCTCTTCTCCAATTACGTCCTCCAGTGTGCTTGGAATCGATCAGGTGGACGTTACGGAGCCACACGCGTGCCCACTCCAGCCTTGTGAGAGTCACCCGCTCCAGAGACCTGTCACTGCTGACCACCTACGCTTGTCACAACACTCCGACCCTATGGTGGCACCTTTTTATCTGCGACCCCCCCTCCTAAAGCATTAGTGCCGATAAGCCCCACTTAATTACCCCCATTGAACCAATACGGTCTGGCCAGCAGCTATCAGGTCGTGATCGGGGTGGACACTTCAGGGTCCGGCCAAAGCCTTCCAGCATCAGATTAGTACACAACGGTGTCTCCTGCCAGCCCACCGATGTCTGAACTGCGTAAGAACGTAGAAGGACTTTGGTTAGCTGCTCTCGTTCATAGCAATGATGGTGACGAGAAGACCAGCGACGCCTCGACCTTCTCCAAGTTGTGCTGGATGGAGGTGGCCACCATCACGCAGAAGATGTAAAGCTACTCTAGAGGTTGTAAGAACACAGAAAGAGCGAGTGACGGCTGACAGAGAGGTGGCAGCAGTGGGACATGTGACCAAAGTGACATCACATGGCTAGTGGGCTTTTAAGTGTTCACGTCAGCACCAGGGCCTTCATCTACACGAGCACTTCGGCCCTGGCCTGTCTCCTTGAGGAGCACCTCCTCCACACCTCAGGGGCACGTCCCACCAGTTGTCCTGAGGTCTATGAATGGAAGGCCCTGCCCTTTGGCACCACCTGCAGACCCCACTTGTGTGTTTTTGTTCTTCAGCAACTCCTCATAGACAGCAGTGACCCCCATCGGGGGTCCATCAGCACCACAGTTTTTACGTTGGTAACTTTCTACAGGGTCTGTCATCTGCCCAGGAAGCAAGACAACCAGTAGATGAGACGAGGAACCCTTTGGCTTCAGGTGGCTTTGAAATACGTCAGTGGGCCAGCAGCACCCCAGGACGTCCAGCAAATGGCAGCCTGGTCAGACGATGTGGGATTGTGGTGGTCACCCCAGAGCTTACACTCCACTGCATGCTGAAAATGGAGTTGTACGGACCTGTCCAAGCCTCGGGCCTGCTGGCAATAAGAGAGAAGATCCTCAACTCGGCCCCCTCAGTCTTCCACCTTTGTATTCCCGAGAAAGTTGTGAGCGGCGCTGTCAGGTGACTCCCAAGCTCACCTGTGACCTGGACAAGACAATAAATGGATCAGCCGGACCTCCTGTAAGAAACGTGACACGCGAGAGGCGGCCGCTCGGCCCGTTTGATTAGCCAAGAGCTCCGCTGTCCCAGGGTCTCCTGCTCTTCAAGGTTTCTCCTTCAACCCCAGGAGTCCCACAACTCTTTTCAGTCCCAGACGCACTTCTCTTTTGAGGATTTGGAAGACCTGGCCATCCTTGATAGTGTGCTGTGTGCTAACATGACTCGGTCTTCCTTATCTGACGATGGCGCGCACGGCTGCTTTGGGTGACACAACAGACACGTCAACAGAGAAGGCCGAGGACCGCTCAGAAAACGGCTCTAGATTAAGAGACGACAACAGTAACGATCTGCGTATGTCGTTTACAGCGTCTAACAAACGGGAATTCTGGAGTGCAGCGCAAAATGGCGACAGACGCTGGCACAGCGGACTTCATGAACTTCTTACATCGACAATAAGATTTCAGCGTCACCGCACAGATTGAATACGAGATTGGCAAACTCCGTCTCGTCTGGCGATCGCCACTCTGGTAATTTTAACTTTGATGAACAACAGAAAGTCAGAACTTTAATTTCAAAATGAACCCTTAGAGCAGTCCTGACAAAACCAGTAAGAAGCTCCAGGGCTGTTCTGTTGTTCATCACTGAGTGGCGCAGCTCCTGTTGCACTGAAGGTGTCGGATATCAGAGCGTCGCTTAAAGATGGCACCGCTGGACCCTAACCGACAGTAATTACAGACCCCTTTCTCTGTCGCCAATCACCTTCAGTCTCGCCTCGCACATCACAAGTTATGTGACAAATTCCAGTGTGGCTTTCTCACCAGTCACAGTACAGAAACGGCACTCGCGCGTATCATAAACGACATCCCGATATCCTCCGACGAGGAAAAGTCCACGATTGTTATGTTGTTAGGTTTAAGCACCGCATCGGACACTACTGACCACTCGATCTTATGACGCAGGCTGGGCGTTGGGCCTACAGTGACTGTCCACCGTGGTTCAGTCCTAATTTCTCAAGTCAATCCCAGTACTGGACAGGACTCCATCATTACACTGAGAAGTTCAATATGGTGTCCCGCAGGGCCTTTACGTGCTGCCACTGGGACTCTCTCTCATTGGAGAACACAGCGTTCATTTTCACTCGTTATACTTGTCTTTTAGACCAAAGGACGCACTTCATTAGTTGTATCAGAGAGTTAAAGGAGTGGATGGATGGGAACGACTGGAAGAGAAATGGGGACAACGAGGAGACCGTAGTGACATTCTGTCGCTTTGCATCTCAGTTGGAATCCCCATTAGTTTGACTGAATCAGCCCACCATCTCAGGTTACCTTTGACACTAGCATGCTGTTTAAAAACACAAATGACAAAACTCCATTGTAAGCCACTAGGGGGCGTACCGCCACAATAACCCCTGGCCACAGGTTCACTCAACACCCGTGTTTACTTACAGTCCGTCCACCTCCACTCCTCCTCAGGCTTTGTCTTCCTCCTCCCGACTCTCACGCCCCAATGGAGTGAGGCAGCTCCTCTTATTCAGGTCCCACGAGTGTTCCAGGTGGCTCATCACTACTACCTGGAGTCACTTCCAGGTGCGCTGGAGCTCCCGCTGGCGGCCCCCACAGAACCCAACAGGGCTTCACCAAACTCCAGTTCCCGACATGCCCTGCAGGAATCCGTGGTGCCACAGCTGCCCAGGAGGGTATTGCCTCATCAATGCCCTTTACCCTGGTCCTTCCACCTTGCTGGTGTCTTGGCCAGGCAGTGGCTGTGGCTGTCCATCACACCATCTAAAAAAAAAACAAAAAATTTCCAGCATTTCCTAAATACGCAGGATACTGAAAAATGAATCCTCGTAGGATTGACGACCGCACTGCTGCTCAAATCGTTCGTTATGTAGCTTTCAGGAATCACAACAAGAACAAGAAAATGTGAATAAGTAACTGCTGTCCTCGAGTCCTTACACCTGCTCCCGGTGAAGTTTAGGGCACATTTCAAAATCCTCCTTAAATGGCCGAGGGCCTGCTCATCGTATCTGAACTTCTCATGACTCACAACCCTGAACGTACATTAAGATGCCGGTCTGCTTCTGATTCCAAGGGTTACTAACGGGGGAGGTCGAGCTTTTAGTTACAGGGCCCCTAAACTGTGGGCTGACCTGCCTGCTACCATAAGTGGTCTCAGGCTGACGACTGGCGACTTCAGTCCTCCATACCCTGACTAGAGCTGCTGATCGGCTCTGCTCACTGCCTCTTTGTCTGCTTATCCTTTGTTCAGAACGAGAAGTCACTTAAGATGTATAAACTGGTACTAACCCTTCTCGATGTCCACTTGGTGCCACTGTTCTCCTGCCCATGAAAAGTCCTCTCAGCTACTGGGAAGCAAGGGAATCATCAGATGGAAAGAAGCCACCTTCAGATTGGATGACCAGCAGGTCCAGTTGGCCGAGGTCTCCAGGACTCTGACTGTCCATCTTGGTCTTTGGCTTTCCTCTCCTCCACTGCCTGCTGTCCAGAGTTCAACACTGAAGTGATGGGCTGATGTCGCTGGGCTCCATTTCTGTTCATCCGGCCCTGTGGCTTTGAACTTCTCTTTGTCTTTGTGTGTCCTCATTATGTCCAGTCTGTTTGTGTGTCCACCTGTGAACTTGTCACAGTGCCTACACTCAGTGACTGAACTGAAGGTGACACTCAACCAAACAACTAGAATACAAAAATATATCTTTATTTTATATATATATAAAAAAAAAAAAATACAACGCTATCTTAGTTACAAAGTGCAGGCCAGTGCTGACGTCACTAAAACACAGGATGACTGGGGCTCAGTGTTAAATAATCACAGAAAAGCCAACTAAGTGACCACCTAAAACAGCCATGCCAAGTCAGCAAGAAATCTGATGGGAGGAGCACCTCTGTAGATGGCACCGGTCCTTACTGGGCACGAGAAAGCAGTGGTCCGTCTACCAGGCACTCGTTGTGAAGAAAAAGTTTGAGTGAGTGTGAGCAAGAAATGGAGCGAGAAATACATGAGTGACACCTGGGGACAAGAGCACCTGTCACAAGATGAGGACACTCGGCCACTGGACAACGGGTCACATCACGCTGAAACAAGAAACGGCGTTAAGGGAAAGAGTAGACAGAGAAAGCCTCAACAACACGACCACACAAGGCAGGTCTACGCTTTAGAGTCCGTGTTTCTCAAACGATCACCACAAGCGGGACGACCACGACACGGGACACCACTAATGAAAGCAGGCCAGGCCCACTCCCTGTGACGACAGAAACACGGGACACAAACGAAGGTGAATTCACAACGTTTCACATCGCCGGGCGCCAGGCTGCAGCTTACAATTCGTGGAGCGACAGAAACAAAGGACGGGCGCAGGTGAGCAGCACAAGTGAACACCTGGCCTGCCCACCTGCCTGTGTAGGCTTGCCGGGGCTTTAGCTCACGTTTTTCTCTTTTTATTCCATTCTTTTGCAATTTTTGAAGCTTACTGTAGCTCTGCTCGTGTTTTTGAATACAGTCTCCTACAAAAGGCGCCATTTTTCTTATGAAATCTTTTTCAAAGGAACCTTTATAATTACTTAGTTTCGTCTGCTTTCACCTTTTTGTGCCATCGCTTCCATGGCTCTTGTGTTCCATTTTGAGATCTCAAAGATTTGGGTGCTGCTCGAGTTGGGCAGGCTTCCTTTGTGTTGGCTAAGGCCTACTGACGCTTGTCAGGCCTGCTTGTGAGTTTTGTGAATCCCGTGGTCAGTCATCGTCCAGGTGGAGTTTGCTCATTCTACAGTGGCAGGACCTGCAGCAGATTGTTAATGTGCGTTAATGTATGTTCATTTTTGACGTGATGTGAAGTAATTCTGTGAATAATTAGATAAGGCTAAATTAATGGCAGGTCACTCTAAGTGTCCCCTTTAAAAATGCCTGAAAGAAACCACAGGACTGTAACATCAAAATGACAACAGGGAGCACATCCAGAGGTCAGGCCTTGTAGGTGCTTCTGTACGCACGGCAAGTTCACGGCCATCAAGTAACACTGGCAGCATCGGTCCTCCCATTGGGCACAGTCAGTGCCAGTACATACAGCAGATGACCATCTGCACCCAACGTGCCAATGCTGTCCAGCTCGACTTTTCCTATAAGGTATCGTCAAGCGTCCGAGTCCAAAGACTAGTGGATGTCGTCCCTTTAAAGGCCACCATCAAGCAGGCTCATAAAGCGGTGATCTGTTTAGTAGACGAGGCTCATTAAATGTTTGCTCGAGCTTCTCATTTGAGAGCCCACTTGAAGTCTCCTCCATCGAGTAGACGCCAGAGTCGCTGCTGTTCTGTCTGAGCGTTTGGGGCAGCAACACGGGGACTGGCGGCAGTGTGCAGGGTGCATGTTCGGCCATTTCCTCAGGAACGGGACCTATGCCATCAAAATACAGGACTTGCACACTTTCTGCACGGGGCAACATGAACACGTGCATTGATCCATTTGGAAACTGGAAAAAAGAAAAAACAAAAAGGATAAGCGTGGCGTGAAATCTGCAACTGTGCACACAACACACACGCCTGACCTGGCCGGCCCTTCTCATTTTGCATCATTTCTCTCTTACACTGATATTTCGTTACTTAGCAGACACTTTTATCCAAAGCAACATTAAATAACAATATCATGAATAACATTACGCCATGTCAGTTTAACTGTGTCGAGCATCTACTGGGCCTTGTCATATAAACCAAACCAGTCAGACATGTCAGGATGGGTGGGAACGGGACGCTTCACTTCACTAGTTCTTTGGTGAGAATGCACGGGGGTGATAAACCTGATTATGTTTCAGTTTTGCCTCATTTTTATTTATTTATTATTTCAGCTTTGCTTTAATTGCACGTTAATGACATCATCCCACCACCATTCTGAGTTTGTCTTGCTGTTTGTGTCACTGCTACAGTATTTACCTGTCACTAGGCCAGCTGCCTTTGTCACTTTGATGCGTAACGTCATCACCAAGTGACTATTTAAGCTGCCAACACTTGGCCCGTCCTGTTACAGTTGGCCACCAGGCCCTTCACAGCTTCCCAACCTCTAAGCGAGTGTATCGATGCGTCACTTACTGGTGCGGATTTAACATTTTGTAAAGGAGCAGAAAAAAAAGCAAATGTGCCATCAAAAATGAACCCAATTAGCTTTCCACGTATTTGTAGTCAGGGTGTAATTAAACCAAAATGATTTTGTTATCACTTGCTTATGAAACAAAAATGTCCCAACGTGACTTAATCAAATTTGGGGTCATGAGTTGACTTATTTATGTGAAATTTACTGTAGTCTGTTCACCTATGACTGTGTAGTAGAGCATCATCAACAGACACCACCACTGAGACTGGCCTCCTCAGTGACGATGACGAGGCTGCCTACAGGAGGGACACAAAGACTTGACTGTGTGGTGCCATAGCAGCCATCTCTCACTCAATGCACACAAAACGAAGGCGGACTTCAGAAAAGAACAAAGGCGATTACACTCCACACTGACGGCTTCCCCGTCCAGACTGTTAGCAGCTTCAGGTTCCTGGGTGTCCAGATCACCGAGTGCCACTTCATAGTCTCTCAGCACCACCCGTGTTGTCAGAGGTTGTCAAAGGCTCTCATTTTTCCTGAGGAAGCTAAAGAGCTTTGGGGTGGAAATAAAAGCACTAGTGAACTTCTACCACTGCAAGTATCCTGACTGGACGCATCACGCTGTGGTTTGGTAACCTGACTTGGCAGGACTGCAGTCTCCTCCAAAGGACTGTCCCCACATCTTCTATATTCACTGGCGTGGACCTTCCACTGCTATTTAATCCATCAGATATCTGAGGAGAGCTGTGAATCCACCATCTCTGATGGCCGCCTCACCACTCGCTCCACCAGCTTCAGGGAGAGCTGCTTTTACCCAGCAGTACCCTGCTCTTACATGCCCTGCACCATACCCACCTGCTGGTTTATGTGTAATTGTACTGCATGTTACATGGGTACTGCATTGTACTTTCTTCTAATTCTGGATTTTGTCATCTTCTGCTACTCATTTATTTATATATCTTCATCTTATTGTCTTCTTGTATTCCGTATAACTGCCTATATACACTTCGCTGCCCCCCCCCCCCACTACCCAACTGTGGCACAAGAACCTCACTGTGCTCTCGAAGTGTATGTGACAATAAAGCTCTCCAATCCAATCTAATCTTTCAATGAACAATACTAGATGTAAATATTAGAGTTTAACTTTGGCAATAAAACTCATAGGGAGTTCAAATTAACAAAACTGAGAAGAGAATCTGTAAAGACACTGCTGCACCGTGCCCACCTACCTCCTTGATGAAGACCGGAGTCTGCCGAGATGGAAAGAAGACGTATTTGATCACTTTGAATAGTAAATATAAGAGGGGAGGAGGGCCACACAGGAAGAGCAGGAGCAGGATGAGGGTCAGGTTTAGATCACTCAGAGTGTCATCTGCAAAACGGAAAAGTTGACAACAATCATTAGTGTCAAGAATGGGCACTCACTCCCAGATAACACTTTCACATTCAATTGCATTTCATTTGTCAGAAGAAGCCTTAGCAGTAGGAGCAGTTGTTATACTGTCAGATGTAGAGGGCACTCAAATTCTTATTTATGGGCCCAACCAACATGCAAAATGTGGCCACTCTGCAGTGCCAAGATAAACAAAAATGGATTACAACACAAAACTGTGGTCAATTTGGTTAAGAGTAACAAATAGATGAAAAGGGACACAGAGCGACTCCCTAGTGCACAAGGCTGCCAGTTCTCCCCACCTCGCTGTGAGGCTCTGAGTAAATCATTTTACCTGCCAATGTTCACATTATTGAGAGATAACAACTGCTCTGTGCCCTGGTGATCTGTAAGTTGCTTTGGATACAAAATTCACATAAAAACAATCTGGACGAGAACAGGCCATCCAATCCAACAAAGCTCACCCATCCTCTATCCAATTAACAATCAAGTCGAGTTTTGGAGGTCCCTAAAGTCCTACCTTCTACCACACTACATGGTCGCTTATTCCTGTGGTTCTCTGTGTGAAGTAAAACTTCCTAATGTTTGTATGAAATCGAACTTTCACAAGTTTCCAACTGTGTCCCCGTGTTCTTGATGAACTCATTTTAAAGTCACCGCCTCGATCCACTGGACTAATTCACTTCATCATTTTAAACACTTCAGTCAGGTCTCCTCTTCATCCCTGTAAAGGCTCAGCTCTTTTAATCTTTCCTCATAACTCAACTCCTGTAGCCCTGAATCAGCCTCGTCGCTCTTCTCTGGATCTTCTCTTGTGCTGTTATGTCCTTTAATGTGGCCTGGAGACCCAGACTGCACACAGGACTCCAGATGAGGCCTCACCAGTGTGTTATAAAGCCTGAGCAGAACCTCCTGTGACTTGTGCTGCACACATCAAGGCGCTATATAACCTGAGATTCTGTTAGCCTTGTTAATGGCTTCTCAACACTGTCTGGAAGTCGATAGCGTAGAGTTCACTACAACTCCTAAATCCTTCTCATAAGGTGGACTCTTGATTCTCAGACCTCCCGATTTTTATTCAAACCTCACATTTTTACTTCCTATGTGTAATTCTTTACATTTACTGACATTAAATTTCATCTGCCACAAATCTGCCCAAGCCTGTCTGCAGTCCAAGCCCCTCTGTGATGATTCAATGGATTCTCGATGATCTGCCAATCCACCAGGCTTTGTATCATCTACAGACTTCACCAGCTTGTTCCTTATTTTCCTATCTAAATCATTTCTATATATTAAAATAGCAGCAGCCCTAGCACTGCCCCCTGCTGGTCACCACTCTTAACATTGGCTAATTCTGATGATGTTCATCACACCATCACCCTCTGCTTCCTGTGTCTGAGCCAATTCTGCACCCATCGACACACATCACACCCTGAACTGCCACTTCTTTTAGTTTGATGCCCACCCTCTCACATGGCACCTTATCAAATGCTTTCTGAAAGTCCAGATAAATAACATTATATGCTTCACCTTTTTTTGCTTCCTCATAGAATTCCAATATGTTAGTAAAACACGGCCTCCCTCTTCTGAACCCATGTGGTGGTCTCTTCAGTAAAACGCCTGTTTTCTTGGCACATGCCACATATTTCGTTCCATTAATTTACCTGTGATGTGCAATAGGCCCGTGTCACATTTACTAACTGAGCACCGATCTTCCAGCTCAGCCATGCTCTGCCCTTTTTTCTGACAGCCAATAATGTGCTGCCTGATGGAGCGGTGCTTTACGATAGGTAGATGCAGCAAGTTTAGCAACAATCTCTGCCCTTTAGTTCTTTTTACAATTTTGTTACGGCATATAAAATATGACGCATGAGACAGATGAGCTTCTCTTCTGTTTGTGACGGTCAAATGACATGTGCTCCTTGTCCCTCATCACGACATTCTATGCATTGTACTTTTAGATGAACACTCATTGAATCATTTGGATGTCAGCCCATCCCTCAGACCAACAAGAAAGTTGAACCTGCTTGATTTTAGCCTAGTGGGTCTTGGGTGTGAGTCACATCACATCAGATCATCTTCCTCACAGGAATGTGCTGTCGACCGGCTAACATCATGTAAATGAAGGCTACGACTGAAAATCGCTGGAAGTGTCATCTGTTGTGACATGGGCATTAACGGGGTTAGTCTCTTTATCTCGATTTTGAATTTACATGTAAATGTCCTCATTGATTTATGAAACTGGTACCCCAGGACTGAACCAGAGAACCCCTCAGTTAGACTACAGGGTTGACATTTGCCATGTGATATAAGGGGCACACATGGAGTATTGAAGAAGGATAAAAAAAACCAAACCAACCTGTGGAAGTTCCCTTTCAAAATGGCTTTGACTAAACGTTCATGTGCAGGTCTCTGAGTAATACAGTAATGCGCTTTTGAAAATGTTCAGTTCAGTTCACATCACACTGCATGTAAAAGACAGAATGAGACAAACTGCTCGCTGCTAGGCAGTCCATGAAAACAGACCTCATTTTCAGCCCTCCTAAGTAAATGCGCTCTTTGTCCTTTTCTATAATGGGAAACTAAAATGGATTCAAATTGATTAATTAAACCTTTGTTTGCTTTATCTTGAGCCAATCAACACACAGCATTCAAGATGGCGGACTGTCTCCATTATATATATTACTAGCAAAATACCTGCGCTTCGCAGCGGAGAAGTAGTGTGTTAAAGAAGTAATGAAAAAGAAAAGGAAACATTTTAAAAGTAACGTGTGTGTGTGTATGTGTGTGTATATATATACACCAATGTAACAGTTCTGTCACTGTTATGAGTGTTGCTGTCATCAAGGATTTGATTATCATTATTTTGTTCAATCAGGTTCATATTTGGAGGATGTGTTGTGTTCAAGTTACATTCCGTGTTTGTCTAGTCTATCCCTGACCATCTCATCTCCGTCGTCAACCATTGTAAAGATAACAGGTTTCATTCATCGAAGTGTTCACAACCCAAATCGGTACTCGTGAATCTAAGATGTTTAACGAGCATTCCCGGTATTAAGTTGTGGATTTGCCTGTCAATATTTAGCGGCAGCGTGTCTATGAACTTAATTTAACCTTTCCCAGTCCTGCAAAGTCAGTTGACGTGAGCCGCTCGGAGTACATGCATCGAAGCTTCTCAGCTGTGCTTGTGCTACCTCGTGTGATCTCACGATGTCCATGGCTTTATTTAATGTTAGCTCAGACCTGGCATACCAGCAATTTTAACTCTGTTACAAAGTGATCAAAAGTCTTGTTTAAACCCTGCGTCTTCTCATTACACTTGTATCTTGCGAATATCGTATTCGTCATGGGAATGACAAACGCCAGCGGCAGCCTGTCTATGAACTTAATTTAAACTTTAGGTTTACACCGTGCTTTGTTTCCGCAGTAGCTGCACTCATGAATATGCTTGTATGCGTCACTCACTTCATATTCTTTTGCTGCCTTCTCAATTGTGTAATGCGTTTTTTGAACAGGTTTCATTCATCGAAGTGATCACTTGTACTGCGTTCACAGTCAGTTCACGTGAGCCGCTCTCTTGTGTGATCTTGTGATGCCCACAGCTTTATTTAATGTTAGCTAAGACCCGGCACTTAAAAGTTTCTCACTACAGCAATTTTAACTCCGTTATAAAGTGATCTAAAGTCTCGTTTATACTTCGTGTCTTCTCATTAAACTTGTATCTCACGAATATCATATTTGTCGTAGGCATGACAAACGCCAGCGGCAGCGTGTCTATAAACTTAATTTAAACTTATGGTTTACACCGTGCTTTGTTTCCGCAGTAGCTGCACTTATGAATATGCTTGTATGCGTCACTCGCTTCATATTCTTTTGCTGCCTTCTCAATTGCGTAATGCGTTTTTTGTTCAGTGCTCTTTGGAGCTCTTCCTTGTTCTCTGCGTACTGCGTTCACAGTCAGTTCACATGAGCCGCTAGTCCTTCACCTGCGAATATTTACCTTATATTGGCAGGCACTCAATTACGTGGGAGGCGTGATGATGCGAGACGCAACTCTGCCTCACACGGCGACCGAGCTGCAGGCCGTATATATGGACGAAAATAGGTTCCAGTTATGACCATTACGCGTAGAATTTCAAAATGACACCTGCCTAACTTTTGTAAGGAAGCTGTAAGGAATGAGCCTGCCAAATTTCAGCCTTCCACCTACACGGGAAGTTGGAGAATTAGTGATGAGTCAGTCAGTGAGGGCTTTGCCTTTTATTAGTATAGATGTATGGGTATTCATTGCATTCGAAGTCCGAGTCCCGACCTGAATTGTGTGGGTGGCTACCTACCAGGTAATGCATGTGGTTGGTCTGCCATTCGGCAAACATCCGCCACGGGGCCCTCTTTTAGTTGTGAGAAACAGATCATAGAATGTTACATAGTTTACTGTCAAATAATGCAAAGAGTTACGTGACACGTGTTTCGCCCTCATTTGGGCTCATCAGGCGTACACAGTCCATTGGTCTCCTTGCGGGGAGATCGGAGTATTTATATTCACTGCAGTCCAAGTCTGAGTCCCGACCAACCACATGCGTTACCTGGTAGGTAACCACCCATACAATCAGGTCGGGACTCAGACTTGCAATGAATGTAATTACTCCAATCTACAGGCTGTCATATAAACAGACCACACGCCATGGCGCAGCGTAAAGGGACTTTGTCTCTGACGTCTGAGGTTCGATCCCTGCGAGGGGAGCAGCGAGTGTGTATGCCTGATGAGCTCAAATGAGGGCGAAACACGTGTCGCGTACTCTTTGCATTATTTGACAGTAAACTAGGCAACATTATGTATGGGATATTCTAATTTTATGTAGAGAGAATGCAGAAATGATTTTGTATAAAAAAATAACAGCAGCATAAATAAAAACAACTGGCTAAAGAAGCTCTTAAGATATCCTGCTTTGTGGGTTAAAATGCAATGTCAGCTGTGGTGGAAGAGAGTACACTGGGACAGCGCAGCTATTAGCTGAACAAACAGGCCTCATGGAGAGGATGGTCTCCTGTTCTTCGTCAGATTTCTTATCTTTCTTTAGTCCTAGGGTGTTGTACCATCTTAGCCATTACAATGTAGTGAGAAGTCAGGCAAGGTGACCTCTTTTATTGGCTAACTAAAGAGATTATAATATGCAAGCTTTCAAGGCAACTCAGGCAAGATGGCATCAATCCATGGCATACATACATTACATTCCATCTCGTCTGAAGGGGCCCGAGTTGCCTCGAAAGCTTGCATATTGTAATCTCTTTAGTTAGCCAATAAAAGGGGTCATCTTGCCTGACTTGTCACTACTTACCTTTCTTAAGAGCCTCCTTGGTTGTACTGAAATCCTCCTGTGAAGGTTCTGCTAACACTCCTGTGACATCCGAACAAAACCACAAGCACAGACTCACAAACCAAGTGGCGCTGCTCTTAAAAGAAATTCCTACCGTCACCCAATGTCTTCTCACAAGCAACTCGACTGAAGTTACTTGTCTTGTTGAATTTGTCACTGATGAGTTGCACCTTCAGGCAGTAGGTGGTATGCGGTGCCAGGTTGGAAAGCACAACTCTGGGAAGTTTTGTAACATTGCGTTCATTCTGCAACAATAGAAGGAGACACGTCATTAAATTCAGTGAGTAGAAAGCTCAAGACGGCGGGAAGAAAAGAATTAAAGGGGAAGCGCAGGACATGGCTGTGGAGGAATATTAAAACAGCTGTGAGGAGGACAGTTACTCAGTATACTCCTCAGAATAACACCTAGTCAAGATATGAAGCTCCCTTGCAGTCCTCCTGCCCACCACACTACTTGGTCACTCACTCCACGTGTCTGTGGTTCTCGGTGTCAAGAAAGACATTGGAGTATTTGTGTGAAATCAGCCCTGAGCCAAGTGTCCAGCTGTGTCCCCGAGTTCTTTCTGAAGCATTCATCTTAAAGTAATAACTGGGGTCAGCTGTACGAACGAATGCCTTTCATAATTTAAACGCTTCAGTCCTGCCGTCTCTTAACCTCCTCAGTCTGTCCTCACAGCTCATACCTCAGCCGGGTGGCTCTCCTCCGGATGCTTTCCAGAGCTGTGAAGTCTTTATTGCAACATGGAAACCAAAGCTGTCTGTAATACTTCAGGGGTGTGTGACACAGCTTCTGCATAACCTCCCTGGGCGTGTACTTCACACGTAGGGGGCGCTATGAAGCGCACCATTCTATTAGTCTGGCTTACTTGCAGCACGTTAGTAAAACTGAACGTTAGGGAGTGCAAGCCACCTCTTTAGGTCTCTATTGAGGTATTTTTATAACACTTGACCATTTGGAATTTCAGAGAAATGAAGTTACAATCGAATCAAATGATTTGGAAAAATACGGCCTACTTGCTGGCTTGGTCCTTGAGAAATCTCCTACTATTGGTCAAGAGTTTAAATGTAAGCGGCTGTGGCCTTCTTATCAGCAAAGTTTATGCAGCATTCACAACAGAAGGCTCTGAAAGAATGTCTTCATTTTCTAATGTGAATTCTAATTTTTCAGAAATTTTTATTAAATGGGATTTTGTGTTCGTAACTGATGATAACTTGCCACCTGTTGTAATCATTTTGATGTCGAGTTTCAGTAGCCTTTTGTATCTTTTTCTTGTGGCAGCTGCCTCAGGTCTGTGAACTGCTTGCTTAAACACGCTTGACACTTTAATCAAACCACCAATTTATTTGAAAATGTTTTTCCATGAATTTCAGCAAAACTGGTTTTACTGGGAAGCAAGATTCTTTTAATTGTAGCTGCCGGACAGAAGAACATCGACCTACATAGATGGAGATTTTTTTTCCTATTTACATTGTTACAGTGTCAGTTTTTCTGTTGCCTCAGATACACAGAATTAGCTACACGATTCTTAACAGCAGTGCTCATGTTTGTAATGCACCATTTGTTGGAATGAAAATGCTTTGTATTTAATTGCTTCATGCATTACAAAACACATTCCGACAGATTCTTCTTCTTTGCACCCCATAGTCCTATGGGAAATCGGGGTCAACATCAGGCTGGCAAAGACTTGAGAATGTACAACAACAAGGATAAGAGTCTAACAAATTAAACTTTAGTATTTCATGTGGCCTTCAGATTTTTAAGAATCTCAAGGCACAATTATGGGACTAACTTGGATGGTCATGGTTAGCAATGAAGAGACCAGGAAGGTGCTGAACAGGAGAAGATCAAAGTGAGGAAACTGGCGACGTCTGTAACAACGACACATGGCATATTCACATACAAACAATGGAGCTCAAAGTGCTTTATGTCAAAACTCAGTGAAGCTTAATGTGCTTTACAGGATGTCAAAGAGAAAGATACAAGATAAAAAAAAAAAGATTAGGCAAGAATATTAACAAATAAGTATAAATCTAAACGCTCTTAATGAACAGCTTGTCCTTAAACACAATATCATGACGCAAGTCTGGTTATGAGGTCACATGGCTTGGCGGACAGAAGGGTGACAGACTGATAGACAGTAATGCTTGGCAGAGCTGAAGGAGAAGAGAAACAGAAAAAGAAAAGGCCTGGATGACATCTGGAATGCATTACAATGGACACCCAAAGAGCCGGACGTGGCTCAGTGGTTAAGGACTTCCAAAATATTGCACAACTTGAGAATTTCATGTTACATTTACACACAGGAATTTTAAATGTTCCCAGTCAGAGTGAGCAAGAGAATGTATTGAGAAAGGTCTGCTCTCACTTAAATTACTTTTGAACCCTGAAACTCGGTGAAATTCAAATCTCATATTTAATACGAATGTCAATGCTGAGTGTGCGTCCAAGGAGTACAGCAGCATATCCACAGCCCAATGACATACTTGGCTAGCCACGGACAGGAACTCGTGTTCAACGTCATCCCTCAATGCCTTCCTAATTAATAAATAATAATAATAATAATTCTTTGCATTTATATAGCGCTTTTCTCACTACTCAAAGTGCTCAGCAATTGCAGGTTAAGGGCCCAACAGAGCAGAGTCCCTACTGGCATTTACCTTCCGATTGCCAGTGCAGATCCCGAGCCTCCGAGCCACCATGCTGTCAGTGTACCAGCAACCCACTGGAGTTTAAGGCTTATCAGCTGTCCCCACACATGAAAGGCCCCATTTCAGGCAGGGACATCAGCGTCTTGGCCCTGGAAGCTTTTGTGGAGAACCTCTGCCATGGTCAGACAGACGACCCCACCACGTCACAATGAAGACTGATTGACTTCATTGCAGGGGGCCAAACGCCATCCTTTAGACTTGTCCATGGCACCAGGGCCCTCCAGTGGCACAGCTGGACTGGCAACAGAGACTTCCCAATAAAGCTACAAAATCATGCCATCCAATCCCCACCTGATATCAACCCATAAACTCCTTTTAAGAAAAGAACAAAAAAGTAAAGCAGCCTTAAAAAAAGAACAGCTGAGAGAAAATGATGATGAAGAGGCACAACAGACACTGGGAGGTGCTTACTGGGGACTTACTGGCTCACACTCACGTACTTGTGTTGGCATTTTCCACTTGTGACTGTCAGGTCAGCCTTTACATTTTGCTGCTTCACATTTAAAGATAAATTCAGTAAACCAGGAGGCCTCCCATTCAAACCCGGGGGAACGCAGTGTCCTTCAAGGCTCCGTTTCACCCCAGTTTCCAAACTGAAATTATCGAGGCAACTAACACTGTGATTCAGTAATTCAGGAGTTTAAAAAAAATGCAATGTTTTCACAAAAGTGCAATCATTATATTCAAAAATGAAAATTGTATTCCACGCGTACTGCTCTTCTTCATAATGCAAGTACAAGTGTGCTCTAAAATCACATCTGCCACAAACGCCAGGCTTGTAAGGCGTTATAAGAGAGGCCTTTGGTGTACAGTACTGTTAGACTTGATTACTTATTCTTAATGTCACAGCTGAGCTGGAGCCTTCATCCTGCCTGGTCTCAGCTCATTCGTGGTTTGCCACGGCACTTCATGTGTTGTAGAGTGTGATCTGAGTAAGGACAACAACTACACAGTAACAGTTACAAAACTGAGTGAAGACACAAGGCAGCACACACAAGTAAACAGTCCAGTGTGCTTAGTACAAAGCAGAGAACATGCAATCAGACTCTTCAGGAGATCAGACAAGTCCAGAACTGAGCAAATCATCAGATAGTGGGAGATCGTTAGCTTGGGCTGACTTAACAAAGGCGACGTCAAGCAAATTCAAAGTCAACAAACCGAAGGCGAAGCCAGGAGCACACAGAGATATTCAGAAAAAGCTTCAAGAAACGTCAGATTTACTTTTGCCTAACAGTGGTGGTCATCCTCATCCTCCAACGTCACACATCCTCAGTTGATCTCCATGAGACCCACGGTGAAGCCTCACACTTTGGGGTTGCTCTTCCTCAACTGGAACTGAGACTTTAGTCAATGTGGATGGAATCAGGAAGAGTGCCAAGTGTCAGTCTACTGTGGCACAAAACCTTCAAAGCATCTGCTAGGAAGATGATGATGAAGAGGAACTTCACCTTTAGCATGACAACGAGCCAAAGCTTCCACCGAAATCAACAAAGCAATGGCTTCATCAAAGGAGGATCAAAGCTCTGGAATGGCCCAGCAGCCAGAGCCCACCCAGACCTGCAGGGTGACCGGAAGAAAGCTGTGCCCAGGAGATGCCCTCCTTGGCATTTCAAAGATCTGGAGCAGTGGGCATGTGCCAAACTGATAGACTCTTACCCAAAAAGACTGAGTGCCGCAATCACATCAACCAACTATTAGTTTGGGGGGCTTGTGTGTGTGTGTGTGTGTATGTGTGTGTGTGTGTGTGTGCGCACACTAAAGACACCAGGGGGTTGTAGGATTTTTCTTTTCCTTTACACACTAAACAGTTTCTGATTTGTTTTCACCTTCTTTGTGTAGATTGCAAATTTGTAATAAAGATGGAAGAAGTTCTGGCAGGTTTTATCTTGGTTTCATTTTTTATTACACAAAATCTGTGATTCTGGCAGGGGTGTGTAGACTTTTTATATCCGCTGTAAGTCCAACCAAAATAAAAAGAAACCTAAAAGAGGAAGAGTGTGTGTGCTTTAAAACAGTGACGCAGAACATCAAACAAGGCCATTAGACAAAACAACGGGTAGTTGGTTAAAAGCTTTTCAGATCTGTTATGGACTGAAATATGAGAGACGGCTCAAACACTGGCGTGGATGTGTGGTGGTGTAGCGGTCACAGTGCCCCAGCCTCCAAGACCTCCTTGGCTCAAGCATGTTTAAAGAGCAGAAAGTCCAATGTGAAAGCTACTAATGGGCACTTAACAAGAAAGACCACCAAGAGATGAGCAAATATGATGACATCAAAGGAAGGGACACACAGAGCAGCATTAAGGGAACAGTACTGAAAACAGAAAAGGAGGAAGGGGACGCCATGAAAGTGCCAGTCAAAACAAAGACTAGATGCCATTTCACAGCATGGCTCTTGCACTGTTACATCACATATTGCTTCTGTCAGGGTTTATGTTGAAAGGCACTATATAGACTCCGCTTCAGCAACGTACAACTCCATCCTACCTTCAGATCAGATGCATTCTTCCAATACACTATCACATATGAAAAGGACAAGTGCTGTCGCATCGAGGCATTATTGCAGTCTTGCGGATCCATTATGTTCACCTTCAGCATGGAGTTTACTGGAACAACGTGAACATCAGAAGGTGGGCCCAACTCCGCTGAAAGACCAAAAACACACAATTAGCCAAGAGGTCCGAAGACCAGAGTAGATGTTACACAGCAGGTCGCCCTTCATGTTGTTATGTTTCTATCCTGAACACAGCAATCCCACTCTGCATCGGTAACATTTGCTTTTCTTCATTCCATCCTTTTACTGCACCAACTTTTATTGAGATGAGCAGATGTGAGAAAAAATGGCACCAGTCCACTGCAGGGCACACTCGCTCACATTAGGCTAGGAGGGCCAAAAATCCAGGAAATGGTCAAACGAAATGTTGTGACGGTTTTTAGTAGATAGCAGTGTAATGCATTGGTGTATACTAGTGAGACAAATGTATTTTGTCACAAATAAAAAATAAATGTACTCCTGATACAGAAGTTGTGCCCACAGGAGTGCTCGGCTGCTCAAATGGATCTGACAGCAGGTATTCACTGCGTTTGAACCAATCAAAGTTACAGCCTTTCTTTCTTTCTTTCTCTCTCTCTCTTTCTTTCCACAGTCTCCTGTACTTCCTTCCTGTTTTTATCTACCACGCTGAGTCGCACTGCACTCTGGGTAACACACATGGGTTGGCTCACTTAGGACACACAATTCACATACAAGTCACTTCCTTGAAGACATGAGCACATCAACAGACACTCACACTTCCTGTCCCCTTTTCTGTTCCTACTTTGACTTTATTTTTTTTTATTATTTTGTGAATTTTCCTCGGTTCCATTGTTTGCATTTATTGTATTTCTTGCAATTCTGCCCGGGCCCTTCCTCTATAGTCAGGTGTGACCCGGTGTGGCCTACACACACACACACACACACACTGTAAAGCCTGTTGCTCTCCGCTAGCTAATCTTCCTGGCTGCTGTTGTCTGCCTCACTCTTGGTGCTTCCTTCTTTTCAGATTTGGCATTTTCTGCTTGTTCTAATTGTTTGAAGGATTTTGGATTGGTTTAGTTCTGAAGATTTATTACAATAAATTGTAATAATTGAGTTCTTTTTAGACTCTTTGGGTATGCATGTTTGTAAGTTATGCACACAAAACCTCACATTTTTTTCTCTTCAAATAATTTCTAATTAAATTTCCATCTAAAAACTTCCATTTATTTTTTTTTGTTTACGAACAAAGCCAACTAGTTTTGATGAGGTCAACTCTAATGGTGAGGAACAGCAATGCACACTTTGTCACCATTTCTGTGCACACGCGTCACCGAATGTGACCAGCAGCACACACTGTAAGCTCAGTCTTTAGTAAGTCGCTCAACTGGCAATTGAGTCCCAAGTAGGGATCTGTGCCAGACCCTCTCAGGGGGTACAGCTGCTGGGAGGAGAATGAGGCAAAGTTAGGAATCCCTCATCAAAGATGGCACCTGTCACTAAATGTAGCTGGCAGGTGTGCAATGGCACAATATGTTCTGTCACATGTAAGCAGCTAGATA
Source organism: Polypterus bichir lapradei (assembly GCA_026402145.1). NCBI lineage: Eukaryota > Metazoa > Chordata > Cladistia > Polypteriformes > Polypteridae > Polypterus > Polypterus bichir. The sequence continues at coordinate 65,115,767 of JANRMT010062834.1, read as the reverse complement.
GCCAGTTATGTGTTTAGCTGAGTGGTAGAAGCCACGGCTTGTAAATCCCAGCATCCTAAGGGAGTACAGCTGCTGGAATGGGAGGTGATGCTCACTGCTTGCCCCCAACAAAGACAACACATCTCTGCTGAAGGATCAATTGCCAGTTAGTGGTGGCTTTTCATGGCCATCATTATGCATTTTTCAAACTCCAAGAGGTCATTATCAAAAACTGTAGGGTGGTTAACCTCCTAGGCACTGACCCGCGGATCTCTCAGGCTCAGAATTCCACATAAAATCAGAAATCCCCGAGTGTCTCTCAGGATGAGCACAGCGTTAAGCACAGATACGGTCCAGGACAGAATTCTGCTGCCATCTAGTGGACAAAAGAACATCAAGTTCAGGGCCGTTTCTGACCCATTTGGTACTCCAGGCAAGAAAATCCGTTTGACCTCCCACCTTCCCCTCTTCAGTGACACAAACACACACACACACACACACACACAATATGCTGCTAACACAGGTTAGTTACTTACTTATGTAAATAGAATAATAAAGTAATAACACTAAAACAAAAGAACTCTTCTGTATGTAAACTGTGTATGTAACAACACGTACAAAACAAACAAATTAACAAAATAGAACCACTTAACACGTAAATAACTCTACAAAACTTCATAAAGAAAAAGGAAAGACAATAAATAATATTAGAAACCCATCACTGGTAAATGGAGGGACTTAACATTGCAAATAAAAAGTCTTTTAAAAAGGCACGGTGCTTGTGTAGTCCTAAATGTGTCCCTGCATAATGTCCCCCTGGAGTGTATGTATGGTGGTACAGTGGTCACAGTGTCCCTGCTACAGTGCCAGTGTCCCAGCCTCCAACACATCACTTTCTCACCTAAGGAGCAAGACAAGCCAGCGCTGGCCTGAATGGACTCAGTCACTCACTGGAGTCTGGAACTGCACCCGGGTCCTCGTCACCCACCCTGCAGCACTGTGCTTGAAGAAGAGGAGGAGGAGGGGACTGGGACCCAGCTATGTGTGTCCACCTGGCAGGCTGTAGTGTCACGTGGAAGACCAGGAGGCGAGTCCTGAGTCCTGGTCCTGGCAGTGGCTAACAGTGCCTTACAGTCACACACGCCGCATGGCGCACAGGTAGGGAGGAAGCTGAGCGCCGCCCACACTAGTACTGTATATGTAACAGACGGTGCAAGCCATGCTGAGGCACGCAACTGAAACACTTCTTTGTGCTCTGGTCTGGTTCAGACAAATCTTTCTAAAGTAAAGATAGTACTAGGGTGTTGCACCGTGTTAGCCATTATGAATGCAGTGAAAAGTCAAGCAAAATTACACCTTTTATTGGCTAACTGAAAAGATTACAGATTACAATATGTAATCTTTTTAGTTAGCCAATAAAAGGTGCCATTTTGCTTGACTTTTCACTAAAGTAAAGATAGGAATGGCTACTGAGAGCTGCAGTGATGTGCGCTGACCACTAGATGGCACCCCTGGCCCTTGCCAGGACAGCCTCTACCCAGAAGGGGCTTTGATCCTCCTGCTGCAAAAAAAAAGTCAATGCATTTGGGCGCTCTGTGGTACTTGATCAATACTCACGAGTGCGACGGACCCCTCAGCCTAAACACACGACTGCAGTGCGTAAATCAGAAGCTGTAAAGCTCTCATGATTTGGAATGTGTTTTTATTTTTTAGTTACTTTTCACACCCTTTTCCTTGGCCTCTAAAATTAATGGAGGAATTGTTTTGAGGGTTTTAGAGGTCAAGGAATTTCATGTTCTGGTCGGTTTTTTGATTTAGGACTTTAATTTTGAAATACTTCCCAAGGTGCCATTTTGTCGCACCACAATTTCTTATTTGTAATGCACGTTTGACAGGCTGTTGCTAGACAAGACTCTGGGAGAGTGTGTGACGCATCATGTAATTTACACAAACGTCTTCATGGTACACTTCTTTTTAAATTCCGAGTCTGTGACTAATTCAATACTCAAAACTGACTGTGTCATTGTTTTCCAGGTCTCCCTGGTTACAAATGGCTTCTGATCTTTTTTAATTTACGTCTTGCATTTTGACTGAGGCTGTGTGTAACATTTTGGTATTTGGCTCTCATCTCAACGTACGATTTTGTCTCACACCCTGGCCACTGTTTATTTATATCACATCCTTGGTTCATAATTACAATCGTGTTACGTCTCCCAATTCCATCCTAGTAAAAACTGCTGCTGCCATGTGCAGAATTGAGCTGAATCAAGCGATAGGGATGACAACGTGAATGACACAGATAACAATTGTCATGGATAAAGCAGCCTACGGCACAACTGCTGTGATATGTGTGGTCAATTCAGTGGTGTGAAGATTCACTGTGGTGCAACATGATCGTGATCAAGACATCAGTCCCCTAAGCACTGTCACTAAGCCATGTGCTGTGGTAGCCTCCAGTAACACAAGGGGCGCGTTGATTGTGTGGATCAGGTACCGACATTCTACCAAAAGAAAAAGAAAAAAGAAGAAAAGCATGCAGAGAAACACATGTCTACTGCCCTGGTTGTGATGTCGGGCTGTGTGTTGGCATCTGTTTCAAAATGCATCACGCTAAGGACGCGCACTAAATCTGCATCAGTACAGCAGGGGACACTGGACGGGCCTTTGCTACTGTACTTACGCCAGTCACACGTTTCTCTTACACGTAATAACGTTTTCTTGTTCAAAGACATTCAGTGTTTTTGGTTCATCTTCTAGGGGTGAACTTGGCACGAAGGACGCTAGAATTATGATGTTTCACGAATTAAAGAAGAGTATTATTGCTTTACTGTGATTTTATGAATAAGTTTTAAACCCTTTTTTCTGTAAAATGCATGATAAGGCATTATACTTTTTTTTTTTTTTTTTAATTTCTGTTGATGGACATTTTCAGTGCAAATTCCGACTTAAGTACAAAATCTGGTTATGAATGCTATGAACCCAAGGGCCACCTCTAAGTATATTTTTGTGAATTTTGAAACTCTCATATTTTGAATTCTGTGGACTTTACTTAATTTAATGAAATATGTCTTAAATAATGTTTCCCTTCAGTTTAGGTCAGTAATTGTAATGGTCTCCTTCTCCCTTTTGGGGCCTGGTCTCTTGAGGGCGCAGGCCCAGACCTAACTTGTACTTCAAGGCTGTCCGAGTTTTAAGGCCTTGTTATTGGATATTGAAACCTTCACTGGAAAATGAAAGAACTTGTGATTTGTGTTATTTTTTTATCATTCTGCCCTCCCATCTTCTATAATCCCTGAGTTATAATCAAACTGTACAGACATGTTTGATTTATAATCTAGTTGGCCTACTAAACCCAGTAAGTGAAGTTTATCTTTGCCAGTTTAGCTCATCTTCATCCTCTCACTCACAGCCAATCAATTACCTTAACACGCAGGACTTTGAACTGTTTGAGGGTATCTGAGAACAAAGACACGATGCGGAGGATCACAGAGTCTCCTCACAGGCAGTGACACAACCCTGGTCCCTGCAGCTGTGAAGCAGACTTGCCAATGAACTGTGCCAGCTTTAACTGAATGGAAAACAGTTACTTAGAAAACTGGTGTTTCAGCAATGACTGGTACAATGCAGACTTTCCTTACCGTGCTCCTCGGGTTCAAACGTTTTCTGTGACCACGATGAATGTTCATCTCCACTTTCTGCTCGCACTTGGAAGTAAAACAACCCGTTGTAGTGGAAAGGGATCTTGCAGAAATCGCAGTGAGTTTCCATAATATGCTCACACACTGAAATGAATCCACTTTTTTTTCTGCTAGATTTTCTGTTAAAAAAAACAAAAAAACAAAAACAAACCCAACTTCTATTTGTTATCGTAACAATGGAGGACAACAGACTTCAACTTGCCTCTCCTATGGTTAGAAGTTTACTGATTTGTTGCTTCATAGAACCCCAATGAGCATATACTTTCGAAAATACAATGTTTAAATTATCTGTATAACTTCATAAAGACAGAAGGCCACCTACTTGCATATTCAATTAACCTCCGGGACTCAACAATCAGACGCTTATACGCTGGACATGCTGTGAGGTGGACGCTGGGAGCTTGAATTTACATTCACTTGTCATGGGCTCTTTGAACGAATGAAGTACTTCTGCCTTCGTAATAAGCGTCTAATTGTGGGACTTTTCTCTTCACCTGTCTTAAAAATCAACACTAAACCCATCTGGCTTTATTTTGACTTTGTCTTAATTTCTTTTTTCCGCCTCACATTGTAGGAAGTCTAAAGAATCATTTGGGAAACACAAGCTAGAGGTTTTAGAAAGCAAATCCACAATCTAATCTTAGATGTCACAAAGTATGTGGCACTAAATGATAAATTGACACCTTTGTGACATCATTCAGGGACCACACCCCCTGCAGGGTAACTGCACCTTGGCATATTCTTGACCAGGGTCATCGATAGTCATGTGCAGTGAAGACACACAGGGAACGCTGGTGCAAACAGTGTCCAAATGATAATTAAGATGCGGTGCCAGTTCATCAGTAAATAAATCATTTAATAAAACTGTCTCGTTGTGGAGGTTAAAATCCAATAAGTAAGTAATCTATTAAATAGGTAAAATCAAGAATTAAAACAAGGTCAGGATCAATTATTTTAAAACTCAAGCCCCAGTGCATCCTTCCTTGAACCCATCTTCTCTGCTCACCTATGGGATCTACTCAGCTAACGCTGATGTCTCTCAATGCCATCCATCAGCATCTGTGAGAACCCCGTAAGCCCAGCTCCCTTGTGCCATCACCTTCCATCAGCTTCTGTGAAACTCACCACGGCAATTGCCTGCTCCAAGTCCTATCCGATGCTCTGCATGGAGCTTCCTGACTGCTTTGCCTGCTTTCTTCTGCTCAATGGAATATTACAACAATCTGGATGAGAACAGGCCCTTCAGCCCAACAGAGCTCGCCAGTCCAGTCCACCCAATTCTTTTAAAAGAACATCAAGTCGAGTTTTGAAAGTCACTAACGTCTTACTGTCCACCACACTACTTGGTCGCTTATTCCAAGTGTCTGTCGTTCTTTGTGTAAAGAAAAACTTCCTAATGTTTGTGTGAAATTCCCCTTAACAAGTTTCCAACTACGGCACGGTGGCGCAGTGGTAGCGCTGCTGCCTCGCAGTTAGGAGACCCGGGTTCTCCCTGCGTGGAGTTTGCATGTTCTCCCCGTGTCTGCGTGGGTTTCCTCCAGGTGCTCCGGTTTCCTCCCACAGTCCAAAGACATGCAGGTTAGGTGGATTAGCAATTCTAAATTGGCCCTAGTGTGTGTTTGTGTGTGTCCTGCCTCACATTTTTACTTCCTATGTGTAATTCTTTACATTTACTGACATTAAATTTCATCTGCCACAAATCTGCTTAAGCCTGTCTGCTGTGCAAGTCCTTCTGTGATGATATAACGGATTCCAAATTATCTGCTAATCCACCTATCTTGGTATCTTCTGCAGACTTGACCAGCTTGTTCTTTATATTCCTATCTAAATCATTTATAGATATTAAAAATAGCAGCAGCCCTAGCACTGCCCCCTGCTGGTCACCACTCTTAATGTCACCCAATTCTGATGAGGTTCCTCACACCATCACCCTTCCTGTGTTTGAGCCAATTCTGCACCCCATCTACACACTTTTCTGTTTTTAAAAATTACACACTGCCATGGGTCCCCAATGTGCTTTACCACCACTGCTATTTTAAGGAAAAAATAAAAACAACTAAGGATTCTTAAAGTGAGGAGCAGCTTTGAAGAACAAAAATTTTCTGAACGTGATTTTTCCTTTGCAGAGGTGCAGGAAATAGAAGCCTAATGTCGACACACTGGGTGCAAAGAGAAGGACCGACCCAAGGTTAGGTGCCATCTTTTTTAATATAATGAGAACTGCATATTGTGAATTTCCCCTTGGGATTAATAAAGTATCTATCTAACTATCTATTATACACTCACCTAAAGGATTATTAGGAACACCATACTAATACGGTGTCTGACCCCCTTTCGCCTTCAGAACTGCCTTAATTGTACATGGCATTGATTCAACAAGGTGCTGAAAGCATTCTTTAGAAATGTTGGCCCATATTGATAGGATAGCATCTTGCAGTTGATGGAGATTTGTGGGATGCACATCCAGGGCACGAAGCTCCCATTCCACCACATCCCAAAGATGCTCTATTGGGTTGAGATCTGGTGACTGTGGGGGCCATTTTAGTACAGTGAACTCATTGTCATGTTCAAGAAACCAATCTGAAATGATTCGAGCTTTGTGACATGGTGCATTATCCTGCTGGAAGTAGCCATCAGAGGATGCGTACATGGTGGTCATGAAGGGATGGACATGGTCAGAAACAATGCTCAGGTAGCCCGTGGCATTTAAACGATGCCCAATTGCCACTAAGGGGCCTAAAGTGTGCCAAGAAAACATCCCCCACACCATTACACCACCATCACCAGCCTGCACAGTGGTAACAAGGCATGATGGATCCATGTTCTCATTCTGTTTACGCCAAATTCTGACTCTACCATTTGAATGTCTCAACAGAAATCGAGACTCATCAGACCAGGCAACATTTTTCCAGTCTTCAACTGTCCAATTTTGGTGAGCTCGTGCAAATTGTAGCCTCTTTTTCCTATTTGTAGTGGAGATGAGTGGTACCCAGTGGGGTCTTCTGCTGTTGTAGCCCATCCGCCTCAAGGTTGTGCGTGTTGTGGCTTCACAAATGCTTTGCTGCATACCTCGGTTGTAACGAGTGGTTATTTCAGTCAAAGTTGCTCTTCTATCAGCTTGAATCAGTCGGCCCATTCTCCTCTGACCTCTAGCATCAACAAGGCATTTTCGCCCACAGGACTGCCGCATACTGGATGTTTTTCCCTTTTCACACCATTCTTTGTAAACCCTAGAAATGGTTGTGCGTGAAAATCCCAGTAACTGAGCAGATTGTGAAATACTCAGACCGGCCCGTCTGGCACCAACAACCATGCCACGCTCAAAATTGCTTAAATCACCTTTCTTTTCCATTCTGACATTCAGTTTGGAGTTCAGGAGATTGTCTTGACCAGGACCACACCCCTAAATGCACTGAAGCAACTGCCATGTGATTGGTTGATTAGATAATTGCATTAATGAGAAATTGAACAAGTGTTCCTAATAATCCTTTAGGTGAGTGTATAGTGCCTTTCACCTCTATCTATCTATCTATCTATCATATAGTGCCTATCATATCTATCTATCAGACAGAAACACATTAAGTACACAGCATAAGGTGTGTCCTTTAATCTTCTAAAGCATAGCCTCACTAAGTAACACTGGACACGTGACAGATCTTACAGTAAATATCCTGCGGTGAAGGTGACGTTCCAGTGGGCTCCTTGTGACCTCCAGTCCCATTTTAAGACGTAATGAGTATTCACAGCATGTATTCTCACATTCTGGGGCACCTCCAGTCCTCCCTTAACTAGAAGAAAAAAAAAAGAACACCATATCATAAAGGGTCTTACAGTACTGGCCATGGCGGCCACATGTTGATGCCAAAGGTCATGGGACCCTCGTGGCCTTACAGAGCATCTTCTAATCATAAACATCAGTCCAATTTTACACTACAGAAAGGCAGGCAGGCTGAAGAGGATGATCAGTTTTGCACTTTTAATTCATTTCTATTTTTTGTTGTCCACTCTAATCATTTTGAAATGCTGAAGGCCAATTCTGAAAGTAGAAGCTGCAGGCGTCAGGAGTAACTGACAAAGCTGGCAATTGAGTTGGTGTCCCCGGCAGGAGACAAAGAGTACAGAGAAGAGCAGAGTGGCGTGAAGTCATGAGTGGAGTCCCCCAGGGGTCTGTTCTTGGACCCTCATGACCTTTTCTGATTTATATTAATGACATTGATTCCGGTGTTGTGAGTAAACTTGTGGAATTTGGCAATGATACTAAAATTAAGGAAGAGCAGCAAAAAGAATCCAGAAAGACTTGGACAAGCTACAACAACAGGCAAACACTTAGAAAATGGAGTTTAACATAGAAAAGTCACAAATAAATACAAGAGTGGAGACACCGAGCTACAGGAAGAGACCTCGAAAGGGTTTTAGGGCTTTATGTGGACACAACACTTTCACTTTTTCATCTAAGCGATGCGCAGACGTGATTAAAACAGCAAATAAAATGTTAGGTTATGCGGTGAAAACTGCTGAATAGAAATCAAGGGATGTTATGTTCAGATGTGTAACACACTAGTGAGACCGCATCTGAGTGTTGTGTGCAGTTCAGGTCACCAGCCTACAAGAAACACAGAGCAGAAGACAGCAGCCAGGTGCATCCTGGGACTCGAGGACATGTCCTGCCCGCCATATGAGACTTTAGAGAGAATGAAACCCGTTTAGTCTGAGCAGAGGAGACTGCGGCGGGAATCTGATCAAAACCTGCAAAGGCATCGACAGCGGAGAGTCATCAGAATTCTTTCACTTAAGTGACACACTTGAGGACATGCGTGTAAATTAAGAGGAAGCGCTTGTCTAGTTGTAAAGTGACTTCTCAGTTTAGCACACTAGCAGCTGTAAGGTTTGACAGACACACTGCACTAGTAAGAGCTGAATTGTCACACACAGGTCCCCGGTACTCCATGCCAGCACAGCTTTACACGCTCAGCGTCTGGGGGACAACATCATCTTTTACCAGTCCAACACCAACACCACTACAGAGCAACTTTAGAGTCGCCCATCAAATAGACCCTCATGAGTTTGGGATGTGGAAGAAACACCCAAAGCAAGCAAGAAACCATGAGTGGACAAAGACTGGGTGCTGGATTCAAAGCAGTGATGCTGAATCTTTGAGGCGGGCACTCTCACCATTGTTCCACCTGTGCCAGTAAAAGTGAAGAAGGAACCAGATAAGCCGCCTCCTCCTCCTCCTCCACCACCACCACCACCACAGCAGCAGCGCCGCACACGAGAGAGAAAAGACCAGTAAACAAAATGAACAAATCCATCAAATCAAAACCAAAAAGGTTACACAGCATTATACACACACACAGGAGTCGATTAAAAGCATTAAGTGTAAGAGAAGAGTGAAGAGAGCGCGGCTGCAAGTGGCTTTAATGTCAGTCTGCGCTCCATGGATAAGCCATCCTCAAGGAATTGTGGGTTCTATTGACTAAACCTGCCTGCCTGTACAAACTGCGGCCTGTCAATCCAAGCAAATCTGTATCACGCGTACCAACGTGACAAAATATTAAAAACAAAAATAAACAACAGAAAACACTCCGACGTTTACATCGGTTTACTGAGTCGACCCCAAATGTGGGGCTATGCATACAATCGCTACCTTCAGAAAAGAAAGAAAGTGCTTACGGTACCACGATTACAAAGATGCAGACACACTGAAAAACACATTTTCTGGCATTTAAATGTTGTTAATGTTACTTTTTAACTCTTTTAGGTTTAATTATTTTTTCCTTCCTTTTGTCCCAAGTGTTCTGAAAAACACACAGCAATAGTTTCGCCCATAAATCAATGCTGAAGGTAAACGTCGCTCTGTTTTATGTTCTAATAGCCGTTCCCTTTGGCTCGGCCCGTGCAGCGGTGAAACAGAACAAACTTTAACAATCAATGAACAAACAGGTATCGCTAGGTGAGCAGAGGCGAGTGAGTCACACTCCAAAACGTGGCCAGAGGCGGAGCAATTCAAACGGAGGCTGGCACGTGAGTGACGAGGGTCCTGCCCGGCTCCCCACTCCTGACGTCACGCTGCACTGTCCCCTCGGCCCGCTCTCTTGGATTAGCGCGAGAACATCGCTCCTGCAAGTGAACTCTGATACTGAGCGCGATGAGAGAAGTCACAAAATCAACCGGAATGTTCAAACAAATTCTAGAAAAAAAACAACCAACAATCTAAATCTGTGAAGTAGTTTTCTCGTGAACAGCGGATGGACGGACGGACGGACAGACAGACGGACAGGATTTTATGAATGTATAGATAGAGAGATGAGCCTCCACAGTAAGTACATTCACACACAAGGCGTGATCAAAAAGTCTGGTGAATGTCGATGCAGAGCGCCATCCAAGAGCAACGCCAAACAGGTCAATGCCGGTTCTGACGGGTCCAACTTGTTTGATGCTGTCAGTCGTCTGTGAGCCGCTGTCATTAATAACGCATTAACATGAAATTTTGTTTCAAATTGCAAAATGCCGAGGACACCCATCAGATGACAGTGGCTAAATTAACAAATGGCAATTCAGATCAACAGTGCAAAATACCAACAGATATTAGCAGTACAGACTTTATGAACTTCTTCAATGAGAAAATTAAAAATATAAGATCTCAGCATCACAGTACAAACCAAATACTAGCTTAGCAGACCCTCTCGTACATTGCATTCAGCACTTTAGTAATTTTAATCCTGTAACTGAGCAGGAAGTCTTAACTTTAATTTCTAAAATGAAGCCCACTACTTGTTCCCTGATCCAGTGCCAACAAAACTACTAAAAAGTGCCATGGATGTTCTTGCAGCACCTATTCTAACCATTATCAATAGTTCATTACTGCATGGCACAGTACCTGATGCACTAAAAGTGTCAGTCATTAAACCTTTACTTAAAAAGTCAGACCTAGACCCACACATACTAAATAATTATAGGCCTGTTTCAAATTTAACATTTCTCTCTAAAATACTAGAAAAAGTAGTCGCCAGTCAGCTTCAGTCACACCTTATGCATTACAATTTATTTGAGAAATTCCAGTCTGGTTTTCGCACTGCTCATAGTACAGAAACTGCACTAACACGGGTTGTAAATGACATTCTGATATCCTCTGATGAAGGAAACTCCACTGTAGTTATGTTATTAGACTTAAGTGCAGCATTTGACACCACTGACCATTCTATTTTACTGCACAGGCTAGAAAATTATGTTGGGCTTACAGGCCCCGTGCTCGCTTGGTTCAGTTCTTATTTATCAAATCGATTCCAATATGTACAGAAATGTGCTGACAGGACTCCATCATTATACACAGAAGTTCAATATGGTGTCCCGCAGGGCTCAGTACTGGGACCGTCACTGTTTTCACTTTACATGCTTCCACTGGGATCTCTCATTAGGAAACATAATGTTAATTTTCACTCGTATGCAGATGACACCCAGTTATACCTTTCATTTAAATCAAATGAAGTTTCTCCGATGTTGTCTTTAATTAGTTGTGTTAGTGAATTAAAGGAGTGGATGAATGAGAACTACTTGTCTTTAAATACAGATAAAACAGAGATGTTAATTGTTGGAGGGAATGACGCTGATCACAGCAATATTTTGTCGACATTTAACTCAGTTGGAATCCCAATTAATTTTACTGAATCAGCCCGCAATCTAGGAGTTATCTTTGATTCTAGCATGTCATTTAAAGCACATATTACAAAGTTGTCCAAAACATGTTTCTTCCATCTTAAAAATGTTAGGAAATTAAGGCGCTTTCTAAATAAACAGGATTGTGAGAAATTAATTCATGCATTTATCTCTAGTAGGATTGACTACTGTAATGCGGTGTTCACTGGCTGTTCAAACTGTTCTTTATTCAGCCTCCAGTTAATCCAAAATGCGGCTGCAAGAATTATTACAAGAACAAGAAAATATGAACACATAACTCCAGTTCTTAAATCCTTACACTGGCGCCCGGTTAAGTTTAGGGCAGATTTCAAAATCCTCCTTTTAACATATAAAGCATTAAATGGCCAAGGTCCGGCTTACTTGTCTGAACTTATCATGACTTACAAACCTGAGCGCACATTAAGATCTCAAGATGCCGGTCTGCTTATGATTCCAAGGATTAATAAAATAACAGTGGGAGGTCGAGCTTTTAGTTACAGGGCCCCTAAACTGTGGAGTGGTCTTCCTGCTTCTATAAGAGATGCCCCCTCGGTCTCGGCCTTTAAATCTCGGCTGAAGACTCACTACTTCAGTTTAGCACACCCTGACTAGAGCTGCTGATTAACTGTACAGACTGCATCTCTGTTGTTAGTCATTGGCACTAAAACATAAGTAACATGATAGTTATAATTGAATACTAACCCTCACCTATTCTGTTTCTGTTCTCGGTACTCAAATGTGGCAATTGGTGCCACGGCCCACCTGCCAAGTTGTTTGCCTGCCTATGGTAAAGTCATCCCTGGTGGAGGATCACAGGAATCATGGGAAAGAGGGGCCCTTTCATCGGATTGGCTGGCCAAGCAACGTTTCAGCCGCGGAATGGCCAAATGGGGAGGCAGCTTGACGGATGAGGTCTCCAGCACTCTAAAAATATTTAAATCTTATTATGTGATATCATCTGCTGTTAAATTCTGCTCTGTACTTCAAAAATTTTTATTATTATGCTGTATTAAGGATTTGTTCTGTTCTGTGTATTGTATTGTATTGAACCCCTTCTTTTGACACCCACTGCACGCCCAACCTACCTGGAAAGGGGTCTCTCTTCGAACTGCCTTTCCCGAGGTTTCTTCCATTTTTCCCTACAAGGTTTTTTTGGGAGTTTTTCCTTGTCTTCTTAGAGAGTCAAGGCTGGGGGGTTGTCAAGAGGCAGGGCCTGTTAAAGCCCATTGCGGCACTTCCTGTGTGATTTTGGGCTATACAAAAATAAACTGTATTGTATTGTATGTTAAAATGAGTTTATGGTGACACTGCACCGACAATGAAGAGCGTTCACGAGTGGTTTGATCGATTTCAGAATGGAACTGACTTGGCTGAAGACGAGAAAAGATCAGAACGTCCTTCAACATCAATAACCGAGGAAAATGTTGAAACGGTTTAATTCTTCATCATGACAACGTTCCTCATCACACATCCCTTTCTAGTATGACAATTTCTGTCGAATAAGAACATTACGCTGTGTCCGCATCCATCTTATTCGCCAGATCTGGTGCCGTGTGAATTCTGGCTGCTCCCTAAATTGAAAAAGACCACAAAAGGCAAACGATTTCAATCCATTGAGGACATCCAGGCAGCCATGACAGCCCAACTACAGACCCTCTCAAAAGGAAACTTCCAGAACTGCGTCTCAAAGTGCCAGGAGCGTCAGGATTAAGTGCATTCCAAGCGGAAGAGGAGAGTATGTTGAAGGGGACTAGGAGTTGGAAATCTTTTACTGCAATAAACGTTTCTTTTTTTAAAACACTCACCGTATTCTTTGATCACACCTCGTATTTATTATATACTCGTTTGTCTTAACACTTACAAGCTGAAGGGTACTTACTGGAAAAAAAAAACAGTTTGAAGTACTCGAGTGGCTGGTAATCCACACGTTCACTGTGTCATCTTAAGTCCAGTAGTCAGATCTACTGTACGTCTATGTAGGGGCAAACTGTGCCACAGACACGTCACGTACACAAGCATTACAATCGGCTGGGACCCGATCAGCTAATGCAGGTACCCGTCTTTTGTTTTCAATTTCCACATCTTTTGCATCAAAATCGGAGTTCAGTAAACGTATGTGTGAAGTCCCCCCAGGGAAACGTTACTGTAGGTGCGTCAGCTGCACAGTCAGTTGCTGACCGATTAGCTGACTTTGCTTTTCAATCTCCAGATAACTTGCATCAAAATCAGAGTTCAAGTCCGATTCAGCAATCATATGCTAACAATAAAGCAATAAATAATACGCACAGAGTATTTTGCTTTGCACATTTGTTTCACTCTCTCGACGCCATTCTAGACGTTATTTGTTCTAAGCTACTTACGGACACACAGGGGCCTAACATCACGTCAACGAGTCTAACAGACCTCCTAGCAAAGAGGGTCTAAACAGAATGGACCTGGGAGTTTTACCGATGTCTACAACTGATAGATAGATAGATAGATAGATAGATAGATAGATAGATAGATAGAT
>JANRMT010062834.1:65056823-65101894 GCA_026402145.1 Polypterus bichir lapradei | reverse complement strand
ATAGATAGATAGATAGATAGATAGATAGATAGATAGATAGATAGATACTTTATTAATTCCCATACTCCAGCAGCAGCAGACTAATAAAGATCAATATTAAATTAAAGAGTGATAACAATACAGGTATAACAGACAATAACTTTGTATCATGTTAACATTTCACCCCCGGGTGGAATTGAAGAGTCGCATAGTGTGGGGTCTCCTCAGTCTGTCAGTGGAGCAGGACGGTGACAGCAGTCTGTCGCTGAAGCTGCTCCTCTGTCTGGAGATGATCCTGTTCAGTGGATTCTCCATGATTGACAGGAGTCTGCTCAGCGCCCGTCGCTCTGCCACGGATGTCAAACTGTCCAGCTCCGTGTCTACAATAGAGCCTGCCTTCCTCACCAGTTTGTCCCTCTTCTTTATGCTGCCTCCCCAGCACACCACCGCGTAGAAGAGGGCACTCGCCACAACCGTCTAATAGAACATCTCAGCATCTTATTGCAGATGTTGAAGGACGCCAGCCTTCTAATGAAGTATAGTCGGCTCTGTCCTCACTTGCACACAGCATCAGTATTGGTTGTATTTTATCACCATCTGCCCCTGGATGTCGACTTTAACTGCCATCGGCCCTCAACCCCTTGTGCTGACAAAAGACGACATCCGCCCTAAAAGAGTTACAGATAAAGACTGACTTATAAGCCCATTTAGACATACTAGAGCTGTCCTCATGGAATCAGAGCCTAAATTACAGAGACCACTATGCAGAAATCATTACATGGATGATCTGTTACAGCCTTTGGAAATGGATGGACGTGCCGCTAAAATAACAGTCAGTCAGGATTGGAAACAACATCTCCAGAAGCACCACACTGAGCACTGGAGCCCTTCAAGGTTGTGTGCTCAGTCCACTATTGCTCACACTGCTGACTCATGACTGTGCAGCAATGTACAACTCTAATCACATTATAAAATTCACCGATGACACGACTGTGGTGGTCTCATCAGCAAGAACAATGAGTCAGCATACAGAGAGGAGGTGCAGCGGTTAACGGACTGGTGTAAAGCCAATAACCCGTCTCTGAATGTAGAAAAAACAAAGGAGATGATTGTTGACTTTAGGAAGACTAAGAGTGACCATCTGCCACTGAACATTGACGGCCTTAACTGTGGAGGTCGTCAATAGCACCAAATTCCTGGGTGTCCACCTGTCAGAGAACCTCACCTAGTCCTGCAACACCAGCTCTTTAGCCAAGAAAGGCCAGCAGCGGCTCTACTTCATGTGTAGGATGAGGAAAGCCCATCTTCCACCAGCTACTCTAACAACATTCTACAGAGGAACCATGGAGAGCATCCTGAGCAACTGCATCACTGTCTGGTTTGGAAATTGCACGGTCAAGGATCGTAAAGCCCTACAACAGATAGTGAAGATAGCCGAGATCCTCGGTGTCTCTCTTTCTTCCATCATAGACATTTACACCAAATGCTGCATCCACAAAGCCACCAGCATTGTGAATGACCCAACACACCCTGCACACTCACTGTTTACACTCCTGCCATTGAGACAAAGGTACCAAAGCAGTCGGGCCCTCACCACCTGGATGTGTCACAGTTTCTTCCCCCAAGCAGTCAGACTCCTGAACACTCGTGGACCGGCCTGATATCTGACATGTGTGTTCTGCACATTTGCCTCACATGCACCTTGTTACATATTACGTGTCGTGGATTCTTCGTTGTCCCGTGTTCTATGTAGCACCCTGGTCCTGAAAGAACGTTGTTTCGTTTCACTGTCTGCTGTACTACTGTATATGGATGAAATGACAATAAATACTCTTGGACTTGAACTTCAACATCCTGCTGCCAGGACTAACTAAAATGGCCGCAACATAAAAGTCTGCATAGGACTAACAGATGGTTGAAATGTTCCATATCTTTAAGTCAATTTCCACAGCAAATTTGTGTTTTATACGTCTTGATTTTTACATAAGAAATGGCTTTCCAAGCGTAGGCCCCAGATGGCCAGAACACAATGTGGCTGCTCCATTGCTCAAGATTTGAAAATGTAAACTTGGATCTTTGATTTTCTCACAGACTGCTTTGTTAACAATAACGTCAAGTCTACAGTATGCTAGAAGACCACGACAGTCTTTTCAGAGTTTTGGAGCTCACGGTACCCAAAGTCAGCATGAGATACGGTGCATCTGGAAAGTATTTACAGCGCATCACTTTCTCCACATTTTGTTATGTTACAGCCTTATTCCAAAATGGATTCAATTCATTTTTTTTCCTCAGAATTCTACACACAACACCCCATAATGACAACGTGAAAAAAGTTTACTTGAGGTTTTTGCAAATTTTTTAAAAATAAAAAAACGGAGAAATCCCATGTACATAAGTATTCACAGCCTTTGCTCAATACTTTGTCGATGCACCTTTGGCAGCAATTCCAGTCTTTTTGAATATGATGCCACGCGCTTGGCACACCTATCCTTGGCCAGTTTCGTCCATTCCTCTTTGCAGCACCTCTCAAGCTCCATCAGGTTGGATGGGAAGCGTCGGTGCACAGCCATTTTAAGATCTCTCCAGAGATGTTCAATCGGACTCAAGTCTGGGCCACTCAAGGACATTCACAGAGTTGTCCTGAAGCCACTCCTTTGATATCTTGGCTGTGTGCTTAGGGTCGTTGTCCTGCTGAAAGATGAACCGTCGCCCCAGTCTGAGGTCAAGAGCGCTCTGGAGCAGGTTTTCATCCAGGATGTCTCTGTACATTGCTGTAGTCATCTTTCCCTTTATCCTGACTAGTCTCCCAGTTCCATCCCCACAGCATGATGCTGCCACCACCATGCTTCACTGTAGGGATGGTATTGGCCTGGTGATGAGGACCTCTGGAGCTCTGACAGAGTGACCATTGGGTTCTTGGTCACCTTTCTGACTAAGGCCCTTCTCCCCTGATCACTCAGTTTAGATGGCCAGCCAGCTCTAGAAAGAGTCCTGGTGGTTTCGAACTTCTTCCACTTACGGATGATGGAGGCCACTGTGCTCATTGGGACCTTCAAAGCAGTAGAAATGTTTCTGTAACCATCCCCAGATTTGTGCCTCGAGACAATCCTGTCTCGGAGGTCTACAGACAATTCCTTTGACTTCATGCTTGGTTTGTTCTCTGACATGAACTGTCAACTGTGGGACCTTCTATAGACAGGTGTGTGCCTTTCCAAATCATGTCACATCAACTGAATTGACCGCAGGTGGACTCCAATTAAACATCTCAAGGATGATCAGGGCAAACAGGATGGACCTGAGCTCAATTTGGAGCTTCATGGCAAGGGCTGTGAATACTTATGTACATGTGCTTTCTCAGTTTTTTTATTTTTAATAAATTTGCAAAAACCTCAAGTAAACTTTTTTCACGTTGTCATTATGGGGTGTTGTGTGAAGAATTCGGAGGAAAAAAATGAATTGAATCCACTTTGGAATAAGGCTGTAACATAACAAAATGTGTAATAAGTGATGCGCTGTGAATACTTTCCAGATGCACTGTACGTGAACCCAGCAGCTTTACTGGAGGAGACACCATGACAGTCAGATAGCAATCATGGATCATCAATCAAGCAGGCAGGCGTGGGAGGCAGAACTTCAATCACAAGCAATAAAGAAAAACTCAAACTGGAGCGCAGCAGACACCTCGGCTCACCAATCTGAGTGAACGACTTTACTGGAATGTTCTCCCCCAGTGCTGCTCTTTCCCATCTGCCCTGCTATTCTGTTTCAAGCAGTTCTGAGAAGCCCACAATCCCAAACGTAACAAAACTCGACAGGATAAATGGTGTCAGGCCAAAAAGCCTTCCAAATCATAAAAAGCATCTCTTCGGCCACAGTACTTAAACATTTCGCAGACCGTTTACGACAAATTCTAATGCCAAAAACAAAATGAATCAACCCAGCGGCTGGACTGTTAAAACGTAGGCGTCTGGTCAACGTACAGGGTGGCCCCCCTCCATCGTGTCGCCTCACTTTTGTGGTGGCAGTCATTTAAAGGGCCGCGGACTGTAAATGAACATTGAAGATGTGGCACGGAGAATCGACCCCATGACGTTGCCAGGAGCGCACATGAAACGGGAGGCGTGCCGACGCACAAGGAGGTCACGTCCAGCATCTTCTGTAGAGGCGAGTACCAAATCTGATCGCTTTTCTCTTCAGCACGTCATGCAGTCGTCTCGCTGGCCACCCTCTGTTTCACAGACACTTGCTTCTCGACTCATTTGTTTTTAATTTCTGTTCTTAAAAGCGACCCGTGAAGAAGAGAAAACATTATTATTTAACTCGCAGATCTCAAGGGCTGTATTTTGAGTTGATCATGCTGCAGAAAGCTATAGAATTTGTTCCTCATTTATGCAGAAAAAGAATTAAGTTGTGTGCACAGCACTAAGGGACTAACCTGCTGACCGCCGATACTAAGAGAAGACCCTGTGAAGAACGCAAGCTCTTTATAACTAACGTAACGAACGGTAAGAACGTTTAAATTGGTTCGAAGGGTGTATTCCTTAGACGAGTAACCCACGCTGTTTGTTCTGTGTTCTAGGATACTCCAGTATGTCATAAATTAGGATTTCACCTTAAGCTATGTATAACCTCGAATTGAACTGCTAAGGTTTTTTTTTCTTTTCTAGGATATAAAAGAGAGAACGTTTTTACTTTAGGGATTCTGCCTAAAACCCAAATCAGTGGGCCGAGTTGGCAAGAGGCAGTCTCACAATCTCTCTAACTCACCAAGAATTAAGAATAAACAAATTATTTTTACTGAAATTGGGTTTAAGTTCTTGCGTTGTTTTCCGACTTCAGCGCTCACACCCGTGACTTTTGCCATTGAACGGCTGTGGCTTGCAGCATCTTATTAACCGTGAGAAGCAACTTGTCGTCCTGATCACAGCTGACATCAATAAAAGCTTCAGCAGACTCGTCAGTTTCACACACGGCGCCACTTCTCACGCTTCTATGAGTCACTGGAGGCCGACGGCAAAGTCACGTCAGCTCTGTGTCGACCTTGGCACGAGACGGGCCGGCCAGCGCGCCGCTGAACAAACACACAGCGACTTTAGGGCTTTTCTACTCGCTGCCGTCATGTCAAAAAGTACATTTTTTTTTTTTTAACATATGTGTCATTTTTAAGAATCAGATTAACGTGAAATAATAAAACATTTACATTTTGTAGGCCTTTGTATAAATTAATTAAAATAAAAGGCAGATTGTGCAACTTGAAAAATCAAAGGGCAGCCCTCCGCTTATCGCTACATCAAACCAGCGACGCCAACCTCATTAAAGAGGACCTCGTCTGACCCCGGCCGCCATGTTGGTGAAGTGTGGGTGTTATCGCCATGCTGGCATCAAGAGAGCCCTCGGGGGCCTTCAGAAGTAAGGCTGTCATCCAGAGGGTACGGCTCAGAGAATTCCATCCAAAGGGGCGGGAAAAACGTTATCATTTGGGTGTCAGAGACTGCCAGACAATCAGAGGAAATGCCAACAGCAGGGAGCAAGTGCAGCCAAGGGTGGACCTGCTTTTTCCACCGACTGAAACAACATTTCTGTTCATTTTGTGTCGAATAAACACTGAAAAAGTCACATTTTTATGGTGTCCACCCCAATCACATCAGCATCCTCTACAGATACTGCTGAAATGAAGATCAAACCTCGACGTGCCCGCCTATGGTAAAGACGACACACCAGTTCATGGGCTGTACTGGCTGAGTCACATGACTGTAGATTATGCTGCAGAGTGAAACACATTTTAGGGTTAAAACAGCTGCTTAAAATGTTTAACTAGGAAAAGAAAATCCGAGCACATCTGTCCAGTCCTGATGTCACTACACTGGTGACCTGTGCCATTCAGAATTGACTTTAAAATCCTGCTGATGGTTTACAAAGCCTTCAATCTCAGAATGTCTGTCACCTTACACTCCAAATCGTAACCTCAGATCTTCTAATGAGGGTCTGTTTAGAATTCCAAGAGCTAAACTTACAAGAAGTGGTGAGGCGGGCGGGTGGGCAGGCGGGTGGCCTTCTGCTGTTATGAGCCTCAAATCTGGAATAGCCTGCCAGTAGGAATTCACCAGGCTGATACGGTGGAGCTCTTTAACACACTGCCGAGAACTCATTACTGTAACATGGCCTTCTCATTACTTCACCTTAGTGTAATCCTGATGCTCTGCATATTCAATTCATTATCATGATTATTCCTGGTGGCTCCATAATCCGTCCTGACCCCCACTCTCTCTTCTGTGGTGTTGACCTGCACCATCACCACCTGATCAAAGCGCCGTGATGTCCTGCATTGACGGACTAAAAGCCAGAAGTCCACGTGACCGTCATCATCATGAGAACCCTGAACACCATGAGGACTGACGGAGGTCATTTATGGGAGGTAGAATGCCCAGAGGGGGCTGGTCAGGTGGTCTCGTGGCCTCGGACCCCCTGCAGATTTTATTTTTTCTCTCCAGCCATCTGGAGTTTTTTCTGTCCTCCCTTACTCTTATTCTATGTTAATCAGTGTTGTCTTATTTTAATTCTTACTTTGTCCTTTTTTCTCTGTTCTTCATCATGTAAAGCTCCATTATTTGTATGAAAATGTGCTACAGAAATAAATGTTGTTGTTGTTAAAATGCACAACTAATAAATCTGCTTGTGCCGCTGCTGTGGTCTAGAAGAGTCTAGAATGAAATATCAAAAGAACTGCAAACGGAGATGTTACTGTAAGTGTAGTGACTGAAATCATGTCCTGTATGAATGAACGGACACGACATTGGAATGTGTAAGACCTCAGTTCACTAACAGGAATGTTCATCCGTTTCCAGATTTACTAACCCAGTTCAGCCACAGCCCGGACTGGCACCATGCCCAGAGCCCTGCAAACGGCTGGCACAGACTCCAGCTGCCCTGCCACCCGGCTCTGTAGAAGTAGGTTAGGGAGATGGACGGGAGCCACAGCCTCACCAGCAACACCAGTACAGTACGAGGCACACACACACACACAGTATACTGGGCCAGAGGACGGGCCATTGAGCCCAACAAGCTCACCAATCCTGCCCACCCTGATTTCTCCACAATAACATCAAGTTGAGCTCAGACGGCCCCTCAAGTCCTCCTGTTCACGAAGGGCCGGCGGTAGGTGGAAGTCCCCCCCCCGACACATAAATGACATCACGCCTGCACCAGGGCCCCCCGTTGGATATAAGAACCACACAGTGCCTCCGGAAAGTATTCCCAGCGCATCACTTTCTCCACATTTTGTTACGTTACGGCCTTATTCCAAAATGGATTCAATTCATTTTTTTCCTCAGAATTCTACATGTGATTTCTCAGTTTTTTTTATTTTTAATAAATTTGCAAAAACCTCAAATAAACTTTTTTCACGTTGTCATTATGGGGTGTTGTGTGTAGAATTCTGAGGAAAAAAAATGAATTGAATCCATTCTGGAATAAGGCTGTAACTTAACATAATGTGGAACAAGTGATGAAGCGCTGGGAATACTCTCCAGATGCACCGTATGTAGAATTGAACTGTGAGCCTTTCCTCACTGGAGGTCAGAGCTAGCGAGCTCTTCTGCACATGTCGGTGCGTCCACAGCAGTGAAAGGAGAGGCTGCACTTTCATGAGCTTTGCCACCACCATCAGGAATGGCGCCCATGGCCCAGTGCCTAGTCTGCCTTTGCCTAGGGCCGACTCTAGTAGTGCCCACCTCACTACTTCATCACTTACTCCATGTGTCTGCGGTTCTCTGTGTGAAGAAAAACCTTCTAACTTTTGGATACAATTTACTTCCAGAACCACATTATTACTAACATGGGAAACATGCAACACCAGAATTGACTTGGAATACAAGACATTACCAACACCATTTCAACCTGACATTAAACAAAGCCATTTACAAACGTCTTAGTGTCCCCGTGTTCTCAATTTCAAGTCACAGAGCTGGGGTCCACTTCAATCATGTCCCCTCTTAATTTCTGTCTGCTTAGACTGTAAAGGTTCACCTTCAGTGTCACCCACTGTATCCTAACCCACTGGTTTCCACTCCCAGTGCCAGTTTCCCAACCCACCATTCATTCCCATTTGATTGCTCTAATAATGTGCCCATCTTCTTTTGCTTTTAAAAAGGTGCAGTAGAGAGGGGTTAACGTTTCTAAGACATCTGGAGTTATTCCTGCATTTCAGAAGCGAAGCCACGTGACACACCGACAGAGACATATCGTGCGACTGTCAGGCCGGAAGTCCACTGTGGTGACAGACGTGACGGAAATCACCTCATCCACCTATTGCTGAACTTGTCACATTTCAAGTATTTCTAAGCTCCAAAACATAAACTGGCCATCTGTCTAGTCTGTCATATTAGAAATACAAAAGCAAACATTTAATACAAACAAGGCGTCCGAAACCGGGGGCTCGTTGAATTCGTCAAGCCTTTTTTTTTTTTTTTACAGTTCGGAGTTTTCGTATAAACGAAGTTTCTGATTTTTCTTAAACCACACTACACGGAGGGAGGTCTCTCCTCTGCATTAAAAGCGGCCTTTTCGCACTCGCCTCGTCTTTCTTTCTTTTCTAATCCTATTCCAGACGCTCTCCCAGTCCAGAATCGGCTCCTGCAGTGTCCTCCGATGCTGCCAATCCCAGACTGGACCACCCAGAGTCGGGGCACTCAATCTCGGTGAAGGGTCCGGGATGAGACCCTCACACAGACCCACGACCCCCGGGCTCCCTTTTTCTTGTCTTCGGGAGATTAATTATAACCCGACAGCAGGCGGCCAAACGACAGCAGCTGATTCGCGTTCAATGTCAGACCGGCGCGGGCGAGCGAGCGTGCGGACAGCAGCCTGAAAAGCCTCCCCGCGGGTTACTCGTCTAAAATGGGTTTAAAGAGACAGCCGGTTTGGCGGTCAATTCAGAGTTTCGCATAATCTCAACATGTCATCCCAATTTCAGCTCGCGAGGCCCGCAGTTGTACTTTCGCTTTCTGCTTTTCTTTCGCTCGCTCACACGGTTTGTCCTTACCGGCCTCGATGAACCACAACACGAGCGGCATCCAGAGAAGAAGGCGCCTCATGTTGTGCTTGTGCAGCAGGACTCATCTCTGCGGGCGTCCGCCCGGCTCTCCGTCGCACTGAAGTACAATATTCTGTCTTACTCCGAGAAGAGTCTCGATGGCTCTCACAGTTGGGGGTCTTTCGCAACGCGCAAGGCGATGGGTCTGCGTTTCACACTTCCGGATGTCTCGAAGCGGCACGAACGAAGCCCCGCCCACTGTGCGCAGACGCCAAGACTAGGCGCGTGTCACGTGACTCGCTGATCGCCGCTTACCGCCGTCTGTCTGACTGTTGGCCGGACATTTAGCGGACACCGACCACTGAGAGGTCTCATCGCCTCCATTCGGGTTATAAAAGGCAAAGTCTACGTCCTTCAGCTCCACATCAAACCAAAAGACAGGGCTCCGGCAACTCAAACTCGTTTATGGGGTTGTGCCAAAAACGCACCTAACGGCACCGAGCATTAGGGTGCCAGAAATGCAGTGCCAGCGCTGACACTCAGCTGTGCGTGTCGTTCCCTCCAGAGGACCACACTGCCTCAACTACAATCTCGGCATGTCTCGCTGGCGCCATCTTCAGCTAAACCGGGCAAAGACGGACCTTCTCAATCTTCCAGCTAGTCCGTCCATTTAGAACGCCAGCTCTGTTCAGCGTGAGTCACTGTCACTAACTCCACCTGGGAGGTGTGATCGGTGAGCTGCGCTCTCTTTACGCCGTACAACGTCCACAAGATCAGGGCTTATCTGACAGAGCAGGCGGCGGGACTCCCGGCCCAGGCTTCGGTTTGGGGGCATGTGGACCACTGCATCTCTCTGATAGCAGGGGGGTGACTGGCAGATAATTCAGCTGTTCCAGTAGCCGAGGCTGGCACATGTCACTCCACTTTTCAGATGTAGCGTTAAGAGTTCAGTTCAGATCCTTTAATGTTCAGCTCCAGAGTAGTCAATGGGTCAGCAGCACCGCCAAACATGGAGGCCATTTAGGTCTGCTGATGAGTGTCGTCCGGTGATGCCACCCTTGCCTGGTATCACAGCTCGGTCCAGACCTTTTTCTTGTGTGGAACAAGCTGCCCACCTCCAGTCAAACTCCCTCAAAGTGTTTAAGAAGCGTCTGAAGACTCTCCGGTTCAGTTAGTTTCTGTCTATCTGATGATTGTAGTTTTTATCATCTAGGAAGTGTAACTCGACTTGAAGTGTGTTCTTCATTTGTGGTGGTCAATTTTGCCACCTTCTCCTGTCACACTTGTACCCAAAAGTCCCCACTGACTGATGTTTACTTGACCCAATTTGTAAGTTGTTTTGGATAAAAAAAGTGTCTGCTAAATGAATAAATGGAAATGTAATGCAAATGGATGTCAGGAACCAGCCTGGGCACCCATAATCACCAGGGCAAATCAAATTAATGGGTACTGCCCACTGTGCCACCATTAATTTAAACTGATTCTAAAACAACTTTAAATTCAAAATAATAAAGATAATTTGTGTGTATGCTTGTGGAAATGGAATCTAAGGGCTGCTCTTTTAGTTTCAGGTTGGCACAGATTTTCCAGATCTGTGGCACTAGAGCTACCCAAGGGTACTTTCAAAAACAGCCCACTCTACCTGAACCTCTCATTCACAGAAGCCTTCATTCATTCAGTACGTTGTAGAAGCCCCTTTGGTAGTTCTTCTTTGGCACATCTCGACAAGCTTGGCACACCCGGTTTTGGGCAGTTGATGCCATTCTTCCTGGCAGCTCCTCTCAAGTTCCGTTAGAGTGGATGGGAAGTGTCTGTGAGCTGCCATCTTCAGGTCTCCCTATACAATTGTGAGCTTTGGCTGGGGCACTCAAGGACAGTCTGTGACATTGTCTGGGGTAAACGCTTCAGGTCATTGAACTGTCACCACAGTCTGAGGTGGCACGCACTCTGAGGCAGGTTTCTTCCAGGTCCTCTCTGTGCTTGGTTGCATTCATCCTACCCTCCATTCTGACCAGTCTCCCTGTCCCTGCACCCCTAAAACATGATGCTGTCACCACCCCGTAGGGTTGGCATTAGGCAGGTGCTGAGCAGATCCTGGGCTTTGTCAGACGTGGTGCTTGGAGTTCTGCCCAGAGAGTTTAAGTTTTGTCTCATCAGTGCAGGGCATCTTCTTCCTCGGCTCTTTAAACTCCACACTGACGTTACTTTAACCACCATAAACACCTGATTGATGGAGTGCTGGCCGTCCTTCTGACGAGTTCTCCCATCTCAGCAGAGGACGTCTGAAGCACATTTCAAAATATGTTCTTTCATTCGCGTATTTGTTTAATTTTTATATATTTAAATATTTCATTCTATATTTACATACATGTCAAGAAAAGGATAAGCAACTGTGTGTCTGTCCAGTTTCTGTGTCTATCATTCCAACAGATGGCGCATCACACACATTAACTAACACTGCTTCTGTTACTCCCGTCCCAAATGGCGTACAACAGAGACAAGTGCACTGCAAACGTTACCACTGAGGTCGACGTTCATCTAAGTAATCAAGTTTATAAAATGAAAAAAAGTAAATGTCGACAAATTCAAGAAGGTCTCTCCTATAAATTCTGTACCACTCACTGCATGCAGCTAACATGATGAAAAGGCGGCCATGAATGTGCCATCTGTCACCATGATATGTCACCGCTTAGACTGCGTGACATTGAACTTGACAAGCCCGGTGTTGAATACGTGCAGCAGCCTCAGTCAGATGCTATGCTTTATAAAGTACAGATGGTCACACACGTGCCTTGGGAGACAGCGGTCAGGACCACATAAAGGGAATTCCACGCCAGGCCAGGGGGTGGCGGTGTGCACTGATCCGGAATCTGTTATCTCTGCAGATTGAATACGGGAAATCCTGCCGGAGTCCGATGACGTCACTTCCGGTCCCACGCTGGCCCTGACGACGTCACTTCTGGATCCGGGCACAAAGAAGTCACTTCCGCCGGCCTGCCTTAAAACCCCGACAACTGCATTGTGTAGTCAGTTCTGTTTTGGACTCAAACCTGTCGACAGCTCTGAATTTATCTGCCCTTTACAGCCAGGGCCCTAGTAGACGGGTGGCTGCCCCAAACCTTTTTGTGCGTGTCAAGGCGGTTCGCTTTCACAATTCTAAACGTTTTTAGGAAAGTGTGTTGGGAGACACACAAGTGTCAGGATTGGAGGCCCTGCTCTGTGCCCGAGAAGCAGAATCTCATAGAGTAATAAAATAATAAACCCCATGGATACTCGGAGTAATCTTGAGATGGACATCAATACTTGGCTGGGTTTTCAGGCTTTTCTTGACATTTGCACCAATGACCCATAGGCACGAGATCTTCGTTTAAATTTATAAAAAGGTTTCACTTATGGGCACAAATTCCTGTAGCACATAAATGCATACCATGCTGTGAAAAAGAATAATTAGGACTTGAAAAAGACCAAACGTTAAGAGACTGGCACAGGGCACGAGGAGACCAAGGTCCCCTGGTCCAAGAACACACTTCTACCCATAATCTTTTGTTTTTTTTTCTTTTTAAATAATACGCTGGTCCAGCACAAAGCCATGGGCATCACAGTGGATGCCAGATCTGGAATCTGCTAGCCATGGCACAGACCGTTATATTTAAGGTGAGCTGCGTTGATGTCATGTGTGGCTGCGCTGCGCCTCCTTCCAGGCCTGTTTTAAGCCGAAGCCCAGAATGGTTGGCAGTCAAGACCCAGGCAGTTGAAAAGCCCAAACCCGTACCACTGTGCACTGGGTATGCTGGCACATCCGAATGTTAACCCACAACTCAAAGTGGTCTTTTTATATGAGTGGCTCAGCACAAAGCCTCACGCTGCACCCTCACTCTTCAGCCATCCAACCAGGAAACTGCAGATCTGTCATTTACTCCAAAGGGGACGATGCCACCAAGTGAATGGTATAAATACACGTTTGTTTGTTTGTTTGTTTGTTTGTTTATTTATTTATTTACACAGCTGTCTGTTAAAAAAAATAGAAAATTGCACTGTAAACTTGTCAGTTCATTCTGTTTAAATAAGACAATAACTCCAGGAAGGAAGGCCACCTTTGGTGTTTGGACAACACAGAATGGGCATCTTCTGCCAGGGTCTCCCAATGCCCTCTCCGATCAGACATTTGAATGATCTTTATAAATAACAGTAGAGAATACGTTGTAGAAATCCATCACGGCTTTTCAGAAACTCATTAAGACATAAAAGTGGGCTGCAAAGCTTAGGCACAGGAAATGAAGTCAAGCGTTCAGAATTTGATTTCAAGTGCAAAATGCGTTTTACGTTTCGAGCTGCTGCAGCCTGCCCACTTTAGTGGAGGAGAACTGTGGCCATTTCCTTTTTGCTTGTCTTCACAGAGTCCACCCAAACCGTCCCCCCGGGGGGCTGTCACGCTGCCTCCTTTGGTTTACTTGCACCTCCGTCAATCCCAGAGCCCTCCTCACCCGAGTAGACTCCCGAGTCATCGCTCCCCTGGCGCAAGTGCGAGATGGCAACCGTCTCCAGAGATGTCGCGGCAAAGCACAAAATGTCGGGGACGCCTTCGGGCAGGACGGCCACCTTATCG
This sequence comes from Polypterus bichir lapradei, assembly GCA_026402145.1. NCBI lineage: Eukaryota > Metazoa > Chordata > Cladistia > Polypteriformes > Polypteridae > Polypterus > Polypterus bichir. Next base: position 65,088,278 of record JANRMT010062834.1, on the reverse strand, counting down.
CAGCAGAGCTCGGCTTCATCGCCGGCGGACAGCAGCACCGAGGCGAGAGGCGGCGAGTTGTCAAACAAGCACTAGCGGAGAAAGAAAGAAAAGAAATACGGTGAGGACAAAGTGAATCAGAGGCACCGACTCAAATATCTGCACTCGCTGGACACAACTGGCCATTGGGCACAAAAAGAAAAATCGGGAGAACCTCAAAGAGATGAACAACAAATTCACAAAGATCACGTCTGGGTCACGTTACACGACTCCCCAGCCGTCACTGACGTAATCTTAGCTCCTGTGGAGCTGACCATCGAATGGGACACACCCAACGACTGAGACCAGCCGCTCTGCGATTGGCTAAGATAAACTCAGGCAGCTCCGAGGGGTGGGCTCTGTGTGCGAGAGTTCAGAACCAATGAGGGGCCTGCTGGAAGTTCAATGCGCAGAATGTCGTGGCGAGGAATGAAAACGCGGCTGTTGTGAACCTCGCAAACGGGAGAGAAGCTTGTCTGTCTGACGTCTCATATAGGAAATAAAGGGCAGCGAGCGCTGCTCAACTCGCGCCAGCTGTTGATCCTTGGCTGATCTGCGCCCCCACCACCTGATGTCCCTACACACATGGACTGAAGGCTGGAGGTCCACATGACCGGCATCATCATCATCATCATCATCATCATGTGAAGCCTGAAAACCCTGAGGACTGATTGAGATCATTGATGTGAGGTAGAATGCCTAGAGGGGGCTGGCTGGGTGGTCTCATGGCCTCGGACCCCCTGCAAATATTTTTTTTTTCCCTTCTGCCCTCTGGAGTTTTTTTTTTCTGTCCTCCCGGCCATCAGACTTTACTTTATTCTTTGTTAATTACTTTTGCTTAATCTTATTTTTATAATCTTCTTCACTTTGAGCTCCAGCATTTGTACAAAATCATGCGCTAGAAGTAAATGTTGGTGTTGGCACGGCGGTGACTCCATGAGGCAGCACGGTATTGGTTATCAGAAAAAAGGGACAGCGTGACGGCGCCACATGGTAAACGGGACACGAGTGTGTAATTTGACAGGGCGCAGCGACGAGCTCGGCGACCGCAGTCACTAAATCTGACATACGCCACGATAAAAAGTGACGCACTTTGACGAATGTGAACTGTGAGCTGCCAGGCCAAATCCCTCCGCGCACCAGCAGCACAGGTCTGAGGAGCGTCTTTAATGATAACGGCGATAACAGAAGAGTTTGGATTTAATTATCGTCTCACAAATTAAAATTAAATGAGCCTAACCCTCACATTCAAGGAGCAGGCCTGCGCAGACCCAGGAAGTGACTCCTCGCCAATACGCAGTTTGCACGTTCTGAGCATTTGGCTGGAAAGCGGACGCGTGGATCATGTGATGTGATTAACACAAGACTTTCCATGGACGTTTTTGATACGGTTGGCTGTTGTCCAGTGGTGGTCACTATTGGGCCCCATTGTCTCAGAAATGTTGTTCTGTCCTTTCTCCATGAAAATAAATGTGACATTACTAACTACATGGGGTAACTAACAAGTTAAAGAAGTGTATATATTTATATATTTGGAGTCTTCCTTTAACATTGCAGAGTGAACAAGCAAGTGACAATATCAGAGGGGTGGAAGGTCTGCATCAACATGGAGAAGGTCAGTTCTGATGGCACACTTTCAAACCGAACATCCAGTGTCGCAGCTCAGCAAACTTGGATGAGCCCATTTAAATGCGCCCCACCCCCCCCCCCCCCAGCCATTCATGAGACACTCACGCTATACGAGGACCCCTCATACCCAGCGCAAAGTCACAGGCATAACACTGGACGCCAGAGCTGGAATCTTCTTATAGTTATGGCACAGACCATTCCTCCAAGGTGAAATGCATTTATGTTATGTTGGGCTGCGCTACACCTGCTGCCAGGCCTGTTTGAAGTGGGGGCCTAGAATGGCTGGCAGACAAAACCCAGGCAGTAATGTTACATTGAGTGCAGCAGCTGCGCACTTTGTGTTGCTGTGTGTATCGTAGTCTGGTGTGCACAAGAACGCGTAAAGCATAAAGTATCTTCAATTGCCCTTGGCATCAATAAAGTAGCTATCTATTATATAGCGCCTTTCACATCTATCTATTAGTTATATCATATAGCGCCTTTCACATCTATCTATTAATCATATAGCGCCTTTCACATCTATCTATCAACAACATTTATTTCTATAGCACATTTTCATACAAATAATGGAGCTCAAAGTGCTTTACATGATGAAGAAAAGAGAAATAAAAGACAAAGTAAGAATTAAAATAAGAGAAAACTGATTAACATAGAATAAGAGTAAGGGAGGACAGAAAAAAAAAAAAAAAAAAAAAAAAAACTCCAGACAGCTGGAGAGAAGAAAATAAAATCTGCAGGGGTTCTGAGGCCACGAGACCACCCAGCCCCTTCTGGGCATTCTACCTAACATCAATGATCAGTCCTCATGGTATTCAGGGTTCTCTTGGAAGGACTTGATGATGATGGTCATGTAGACTTCTGGCTTTTAATCCATCAGTATAGGGACATCACGGTTCTATCTACCTATCCATCTATCTGTCTACCTATTATATAGTGCCTTTCATATCTATATCTATTAGTTATATCATATAGTGCCTTTCATATCTATCATATAGTGCCTTTCACATCTATCTATTATATAGTGCCTTTTATATTTATCTATTATATAGTGCCTTTCACATCTATCTGTCTACCTATCATATAGTGCCTTTCACATCTATCTATTATATAGTGCCTTTTATATTTATCTATTATATAGTGCCTTTCACATCTATCTGTCTACCTATTATATAGTGCCTTTCACATCTATATCTATTAGTTATATCATATAGTGCCTTTCACATCTACCCATTAGACAGATAGATGTGAAAGGCGCTATCTGTCACACCGTCATATGCTGATCAGCACGCCACACATCGCCAGTCTCCAGCGCCATCCTTAACCAGTGAGTGTCACTTGTGCTTGCGTGTTAAGGTCGAAGTGTAAAACAAAGGGGGGCTCCATTGTGAAGGTTTCCTTGGCCACAGACCTCGGGTTTCTCTTCTCACACAGGCCTTGAGATGCACTCGGCTAGGATGACATGGCACACTGCGTGGCCACCCCAGCTGTACCAGCAGCGTTCAGACTTTTTCATTAGAAGCCAATTGTTCAGCTTGGTGGGCTTCATGATGTGGGGAAGTGAACATTACAAGGAAAAGCAGGTGAGCAAACGAGGAAGCTTACCTCTTGCATGTTGGCTGGAAGCTCATAATTTGGAAAGAAGGTGTATCGCACAACTCTGTAGGATTTGTGCACCAAAAAGTAACAAAGCAGAACAGCAGTAAAGGTCAAAATCAGAGTCATAAAGAACAGCAGCAAGGAAAACCACCATAAATTGGGACCTGCAAGGGGCAAAAAAATAAAACTCTATTGTAAATACATTTTACAAAGAAAACATTAAAGCTGTGATAACAAATGCATATGAATTACAGTATCAATTCCTTTATTACAATTATGACCCAAAGAGATTTCAAATCATTTTTGAATTTAATTTTTTTAAAAGGGGCACAGAGAGGTCTGAATAGTCCTAGAGATGCCAGTGAGGAGTGGCAGCCTTGTGGTTGAAAACTCTTAACACCTCAACCCCCAGGCCACGACGTCAGTCTGATAAAATGTTGTGTTTGGGGTCAGGCTGCCCAGGGTTGGCCTACACCCTCTTTACTATAGGAGTGAACTCGGCTCAGGATATGATTATTTGATATCCCGAGTATGAACCTTGTCAGTCCTGGTGTACCCACTCATCTTCTGGTTGGCACACATGACCCTGTGGTTTGCCATCGAGTTTTTATAAGGACACACTACAAGTAAAACACGTAGCACAGGCTTCGCCCAACACTGACATGCAGCACATTCAATACGTTTTCAGACCCCTTCACTTCCTGCATACTTTACTGTATTGCAGATTTCATTTTAAATGAATACGTTTGCCGTTTTTGCCCATCTTCTTAAGGAGGTCTCTACAAGCTTCACACACCCTGATTTGGTCAATTCCTGGCAGATCCTCTTATGTTCAATGAGACTGGATAGGAAGCGTCTGTCAACTGCCATCCACTTCTCTGAGGTTTAAGTCGAGGTCACATTCACAGATTTGTCCCCAGAGCCACTCCAGTGTTATCCTGGCTATATGCTTCGTGTCATTAAACTGTCACTACACTCCGAGGATCTCTCTGCATTTGGCTGCATTCATCTGGCCCTGACCAGTCCCCCTGTCTGCCACTGGCATGCTTCACCGTGGGGTTGCTATTACACAGATGAAGAGCAGTGCCTGGTCTTCATCATTAACAGTGATGCCCAAAGATGAGAGACAGAGAGAGAGAGAGAGAGAGAGACTGGGGACTTGCGCTGATTGCATCATGTTACCGCACCCATCACGTGACAAACCACCTGGACTGGGACCCGAGTGCAGAGGGTGACACCTCACCTCAGTTTTTTTTACGGTTGCTGAAGTAGCAATTCTGCCACCAACCCCCAAGTTTCCCCTCTGAGTTGGGGAGTTGCAGGGCTGAGTGGAGATGAACGTCATTCCAGGATGAAGCAATTGCAGGTTAAGAGCCCAAAAGTGTAGAATCACTCCTGGCATTTACGCGAGTCAAAAGGGCAACGTTCCGATTTGCCAGTGCAGATCCCTGGCCTCAGAGCCACCACTCCACCCAAATTGTCCCATTTTTGTCTCATCAGACCAGAGACTTTTTTTCGTCATGCTGCCAAACTCCTTTGAACTGTCAACTTGACTTTCAGACAGGAGTGGCTACCATAAGCGCCTGATTTATGGAATGCTGTTGAGATGTTCCATCTCTATTAGAGTGGCCACTGGCTTCTCCAGCACCTTGAAGAGTCCTGGTGGTTCCAAACTCCTTGCACTTCACAATTCATGAGGCTGCTGTGCCCCTGGGAACACTCAAATCTTTAGAATTAATTTGATCCCCTCACCCTAATCTCTACCTCACAACAATTTGGTCACAGAGGCCTACAGGGAGTTTGGTATCTTGGCTTAAGTGTTTGTCCTGACAAGAAGTGTGAATTGTAGGACCTTCTACACACTGGTCCACATGTGCCTTTCCAGGTGATGTCCAGTCAATTCAGTTGTCCACAGGTGGACTCCAGTCAAGTTCTGGACACAGAGGATTAAAGCAAACAGGACGGACCGGACACAGCAAAGGCTCGGATACTTCTGGGATTTTGAATGAACGTGCAAACCTTTGTGACGACATCTTCTCACTCTCACGGTCACTCTGGGTTATCGAGTGTGGACTGGCCGATGTATCAGTTTTAAATGAAGTCTACAACACAATGAAGGGTGCAGAAAGCAAAGGGGTCTCACAGCTTTCTGAGCCCACTGACATTAACTCTTAAACTATTAACATGGACTCTGATGAGCCGGAGGCCGGCACCAGCATACCACAGAGGAGGCGAACCTGAATAAAGAGCGAGAGGGGGCCCCCCTTAAGACATCAAACACGTTAAACCCATACCTCCAAGTGTTGTTTTGGCACAAACGACTTCGCTGAACTGACTTTCCTTCATGTAGTAATCCTCAAAGACTTTGGCCTTAATGCAATATTCTGTCCAAGGCGTAAGATCTTTAAGTGTCACCACTGAGATTCTGTCATCTGTGATGTTGAGCTAACAACAGAGAGAGAGAGAGAGAGAGAGAAACACATTCAGTCAGCGGCGACTTTCATAAAACATTATTAACACAAGAAAATAAGATCACGTCGCTTGTCGAGGATCAGCAGACTTCATCACACACACACACACACCTAAAGAACGTGTACAGAGATTAGGAGGTGACAGGATGGGACATCAGTGGATCAATCACTGCTGCTGCTGCTGTTCCTTTAAAATGAGCTCTTCAGAAAGAACCCAAGAACACGGAGCGAAACTCGTCACACACCGAGCACCACAGACACGTGGGATCAGCAGGCTGGTGGGCAGCAAGACTTGGTGTCGATTTGGAGAAATGAGAGGAACAGGATGGGCGACTTTGTTCTGGTCCTGTAAAACCGTCCTGAAAGTTCCAATATGATTAGTTGTATTTGGCACAATGCATTTACCCACATACATACTGTAGGCATAGAGTTATGAAGACATGCTTTCTGATTTATCCCAAAGTGAAATATGAACACATGAATATCATCATCATCGCTGCAGTTGATTAAAATCCTTGGCAAATTGTGAAAGGTCAGGTCAGGGAGCATGCACTGGCATACAGCGTGCCGTGAAACCCACCACATGACGAAACAGCTCGGGATCCTGGTTGGCAACCCCCCAGGGCCGGCACCTGGTCCAGTCCTACCCTTTGTTTGCCGCAGCCAGGTGTTACGTTGGCCCGGTCCAGCCACTGGGGTCCTCAACAATGGGCCAGGTCACCCTCGGGTAATCGCGCCACATAGCCGTAGTGCTGTAACTGAGGCTCCCTCACAATGCAGGTCATGTACCTCATTCGGGACTCTGTGAGCAAGACAGTCAAACCAGCGGGACCCAAGGACCCTCTGAACAGACACAGAACTGAAGGAGTCCAGTCTTCATCTCAGGTCATTGGATAGCGTCCATGTCTCACAAAGAGGGAGCACCAGGACTCTGAAGACTTGGACCTCAGATATCAGGAGCGCCACACACCCCTTTAAAGTGACCTCATGACCCCCCATGGTCTCCCAATCCGTCTACTGACTTCATATGAAGAGTCACCAGACACATGAATGTCACTGCTGAGGTCAGTAAACCTCTCGATGACGAGGTCGACACTCTCTCCACAGGAAGACACACGTCCTCCTCAAGAAGAGTCTTTATAAATGCAGTGCCTTCACAGGTGACATCAGCCTGACATGTACAGTCATACGCCGACTAACGGCTCCATTTTAGCGTAAGTCAGTCAACAAGTCACTGCAGCTGATGCTCTGTGGGTCTGGTGTGGACCACCGGTGGTACTGATCGTCGAGTCTCGGGTGTCTGTTTCAACACCGTTGGGTCTCAGGTTGCCGTCACTGGTTCATTGGTGAGTGGGTTGCAGTGGGTCGCCTAAGCAATCGGCAGCACTACATGATGTGTTTCCCCGTTTCTAAGTGACTTTGTTTCACCGAGGAGGAAGTTGGGAATTGCTGCTAGAGGGGGGATCAATGAATTTAAAACAAGGCAAACCTTTTGTAGTTATGGTGCAGGACCATAAAGACTGAGAAGCACTGGTGTCTGTGGGCCAAATGCAGAAGAATTAGCCACGTGGAGCAGCGCTGATCAAAACAAACCATAAGGGGCCTTCCAAGAGTCTGAAAATATACACACGAGACCCTGTGAAATAATTAGGTTTATCACTGTGGCTGGGTTGGCTATTCCTACAACATTGTTACCCAACTGTTTTCTCACGGCCCTCAGCTCTAAGAACGAATCGCCTCAAGTCACTCTGCTGTAAACTGGCGCAACGACTGTGACAGCAGCTCACTATGCCAGGCGGATTTATTAATGACAGGCATCCTCCTCTTCACAAGTATAACCCTCTCAGGACATGGCCTCTCGTAACACACAAAGAACACTTTGACTCCTGAGTTCCGTCTTTCCTAAAATAACAGCAAACACCATTAAAATGAACAAATTCACCTCCATAGTCAGAGGCAGTTCACAAAGACCAAACACTCTGAGGTGGCCTTTCAGCTCCATGATACGCCGTTGACCGGCACCCATCAAGTGGCAATGGTGGCCCTCAACTTCATGGCGATTCCACTGATATAAACAATAATAATAATAATAATAATTCTTTACATTTGTATAGCACTTGTCTTACTACTCAAAGCACTTCAGTGAGTGGGGAGTCACTTCAAACACCACTTAAGGATGTAACGTCCACTTGGATGAGGCAACGACAGCCAGTTTTGCACCAGTACACCAAACACACATTAACTGGTGAAGAGGTAATTAGCCAATCAGAGACAGGGGATGATTAGGGGGCCAGAATGACCAGGATACGGAAGGTAATTTAGTTTGGACATTGGACTCCACCCTGCTCTTCACAAGGGATGCCCAGGGATCTTTTCATCTTTATGGCTCAGTGTCCCCCCATCGCTGCTCTGGGGTCCACACTCAGATCACAGGGTAATGTGCCCTCACCAGCACCTCATCCAGTAGCAACCCAAATCTTTCCTTGATGGTCTCCCATCCAAGTACTGGCCGGGCCTGAGCAGGCTGAGCTTCAGGTGGATGACACGTGTTGTGGCCGAGCACATAAAGGCCCATAACATTTTCTTTTGATCTGAATTTCAATTCAATTTTTCATTGGCAACGTCTGCTTTTCACTTACAGATGGCAGCGCCGCCATCACGAATGGTGAGGAATAGCACTGCACAGTGCGTCATTTTCAATTGCTTTGTGCCTTCATGTGCCTGTGTCGGACAAATGCACATGCAGCCACAAAAAGAGCTCCGTCATAGGTAAGCAGCTCGACAGGCGCCTGTCCATTTAAAGGCCTGGTAGAAGCCCCAGCTTGTAAGTCCCAGCATCCTTAGTGCACCACCCAGCTGTGTCATCTCAGAGGAGGTGACAGCAAACACAGCATGTCCCTGCTGAGGGGTCAATCGTATGATGGTGGAGGGTTGGTGTGCCACCAATAAGTCTTTTCCTACTCTATGAGGTGCTTCGTCATGAACAGTGGGAGGTCAACATGTTGTGCGTACCTGTGGTTTAAATAGTAACAATATTTAACTGCCATTTTATTAATATGTTTTGAACATTTTGTCTATAAAGTAAGTAATAAAGCATTATGCGTTTTTGACAATTTTTCCAGCTAACCTACAAAAATCAGGTTACAAATATCAGCAGGAACAGAACTCGTTTGTAACTGCGGCCCACCCGTACCCGTAGTGTATGTGCACAGTAGTTATCTTTTCATCTGTAAAAAAATAAATAAAAATGAAGCAACATGTGTGATAAAGTCAAGGAAATAAAATGAGATCAATATCAGACATACCAAGCAAATCAAAAATGAGGAGATAAGGCGGTGGGCTGACTGGGTGATCGAGTTGAGTTCCTTGAACGCTATTTCTAGATTATCTGTGGTCTTCTGCTTCTTTCTCTCCCACTTCAATGGGCAAACGAGAGACGGCAGAAGTTGGCACATGTCCCAAATGAGAACGACTCTCTGTGCCATCCTGAGTTCAAGTATGACAGTATGGGAATGGCCCAGTGATTTTCACACCTGCTGAGACGTGCCTCATAACTAGAAGATAACGTGAAACCTCGCACCTCAGACCTGCTCTTTTCATCGCCTGCCAGTATAACGTTCAGTTCAATTCGCTTTGCTATGACCATTGAAGTTTTCGTAGCTGAGCTGGAGAATCAAACAGAAATTTCTCGTTCACTCTGCTTACTATTTCAATCATGTTTTCCTCCAACTCTGCAAGTCTGCCAGTTTAATGTTGTAGACTTCATTTAGATGTGAACACACACCTCTGTCTTTCTAAAACGGTTTTCAGAACAGCTGATCAAAACTCCGTGATGGTGCTTAGAGGTCTAACAGGGCAACGTTTGTGTGCCCACATGGTGGCCGGCAGCTTAACACTCTGCACCTGTGCATAAAGCACAAGGACCCCAGAATTAAATCCAAGTGTGTATTAAATTTCTTCAATCTGAGTTCACGTCCATGAACACAGAAGTGCAAATAAATACCAACGCCAAGGTGATGTAAAGCCTATAGACGCAGATATGTGATGTGTGATGCTCTTATAACTCCCGCATTAAAAGGTGTACAAGTGAGGATGACCCTGAAGGAGTCACAAGCTACAGTGAAGCACATTGTAGACACTGTGCAGGTGACAACTGTGCCTGGGTGCTTCACCAGCTCAACGGGAGAGTGGCCAAGGGAAAACAAAAAAGGTCAAATAAAAAAACAACACACCGGGCGTCTCTATAGGAAAGCTCAGCTGGACAATGGCTCTGTGGTCTGATGAGAGCAAAACTGAGCTTTTCAGTAGTTCCAGAGACAGGAGGAAGACAAAAATAAATAAAAAATCTTCGAGCAGACCCAGTATGCTTTGTCGGACACGATATCACCAGGGGCCTTGTGTACAAACTGTGCGTACGCACAAAAACGTTGCATACGGCCGTTTCCACACTCACATCAACTTGGCATAAAGCCACGCGCATTTTCACCCCAACTCAAACCCTGGCGTAAGCAAGTTCTCTGCTCGGTTTTGCAAAGTGGTGGCACCCAGCGTCAAAGCAGTGCTACTGTTCCTGGGTGGCTTCCCTTTATTTTTCAGATTCACATCCCTGACTCGGCTTTATAAATACACTGAAATTAACTGCATATTGTTTATTAGTATAATGCATCTGATCGTAATTAACCAAAAACAATAAAATGGTCCACAGAATGGCCAAACTATTGTGAATACCATAACTGCTTTAGCTGCTCAGTGCACCACTCAGAGTATTTTAACTCACTGTATCTGAGTGTGGAATCACAAATCTACAGCAGCTGATCAGATTATCGGGATACAGCATCAAGAACATGCTGCCTCAGCCATACTGTCTATCTGAACTGCTCTCACACGACAAACGCTTCAGAGCCTTTACTGTACGGACCTCGCGGTTCACAAACAGTTTCATCCCAAGGCGCACTCCATCGGTCCATCAACTGCTCCTTGTAGAACTCATACAGTTGTTAGAATTTTCTATATTTCTGCATAAATATGACCTAAAACATCATCAGATTTTCACTCAAGTCCTAAAAGTAGATAAAGATAAACCAGTTAAACAAATGAGACTAAAATATTATACTTGGTCATTTATTTATTGACGAAAATGATCGAATTTTACATATTAGTGAGTGGCAGACGTATGTGAACCTTTGCTTTCCAGTGTGACCCTCCAATAACTGCAACTAAACGTTTCCGGTAACTTTTGCTCATTCCTGCACACTGGCTTGGAAGAATTTTCACCCATTCCTCCGTACAGAACAGCTTCAACTCTGGGATGTTGGTGGGTTTCCTCACATGAGCTGCTCGCTTCCACAACATTTCGATTGGATTAAGGTCAGGACTTTGACTTGGCCATTCCAAAACATTCACTTTATTCTTCTTTAACCATCCTTTGGTAGAACGACTTGTGTGCTTAGGGTCGTTGTCTTGCTGCATGACCCACCTTCTCTTGAGATTCAGTTCATGGACAGATGGCCTGATATTTTCCTTTAGAATTCTCTGATATCATTCAGAATTCATTGTTCCATCAATGAAGGTAAGCCATCCTGGCCCAGATGCAGCAAAACAGGCCCAAACCCTGATACTACCACCACTATGTTTCACAGATGGGATAAGGTTCTTATGCTGGAATGCAGTGTTTTCCTTGCTCCAAACATAACGCTTTTCATTTAAACCAAAAAGTTCTATTTTGATCTCATCCGTCCACAAAACATTCTTCCAATAGCCTTTTGGTTTGTCCACGTGATCTTTAGCAAACTGCAGACGAGCAGCAATGTTTTTTCTGGAGAGCAGTGGCTTTCTCCTTGCAACCCTGTCATGCACACCATTGTTGTTGAGTGTTCTCCTGATGGTGGACTCAAGAACATGAACATTAGCCAATGTGAGAGAGGCCTTCAGTTGGGGTCCTCTGTGACCTCGTCGACTATTACACGTGTGCCTCGCTCTTGGAGTGATCTTTGTTGGTCGACCACTCCTGGGGAGGGTAACAATGGTCTTGAATTTCCTCCATTTGTACACAATCTGTCTGACTGTAGATCGGTGGAGTCCAAACTCTTCAGAGATGGTTTGGTAACCTTTTCCAGCCTGATGAGCATCAACAACTCTTTCTTTGAGGTCCTCACAAATCTCCTTTGTTCGTGTTATGATACACTTCCACAAATGCGTGTTGTGAAGAGCAGACTTTGATAGATCCTGTTCTTGAAATAACACAGGGTGCCCACTCACACCTGATTGGCATCCCATTGATTGAAAACACCGGACTCAAATTTCACCTTCAAAATAACTGATCATCCGTGAGGTTCACATACTTTTGCCACTCACAAATATGTAATATTCAATCATTTTCCTTAATAAATAAATGACCAAGTATAATATCTTTGTCTAATTTGTTTACCTGGTTTCTACTTTTAGGACTTGAGTGAAAATCTGATGATGTTTTAGGTCATATTTATGCAGAAATATAGAAAATTCTAAAGGGTTCACAAACTTTCAAGCACAACTGTAAGTCCAATCACCTCACTGCAGTTATAATATTACACAACCTGAGCCACTTTATAAAGCGCATATTTACAGGTGACGACGACTGGCTTCTAAGTCGATTTAGATTTCCAAGCGCTATCTTCTTGGAGCTCTCGATGTCATTTTTAAGATGAAACGCCGTATAGTGTGTTTATTACATTATACAGATAAGTTTTAAATTTAATTAAAATAATGTATATTGTTAATAATTAAACATGTGAGGACACGGTGGACAGCGATAGCGATGAGCTGGCGCCCCCCGTTCAGGGATTGTTCCTGCCTCGCGCTGTATGCTTGCTAGGACTGGCGTGACCCTGGATGGAATAATTTAACACGTACTGCGAAGATATTTCAATGTTCCTTAAAAGTTTGAAGAATCGGCGTTCTAAGCTTACAGATGGCTTGACATTTATTAAAGAGCTGATTGTGTGGCTATTGGTTACTTGGAGAAAGAAAAGGAAGGACAGGAATTGGAGGTTAGTACGTTTGACCGAGATAGGACTGCTGCAATAAATTATTTCATTGAAGGTCGCACACGGCACAGCAAGCATCTTGCGGGAGGCAGGAACAATCGCTCTTGTCGCTACCACTGCGCCACCGTGTCCCCATGTTTAATAACATGCCTTAATTCCTATCATTATGAAAATTATATCATTTATACCTCTTAAAATTTTGTTCAGAGAGCTGTAATATCACGAATGTAATGTATTCTGTGTCCTGTCGGAGGAAGAGAAAACCTGTTGAAGAAGCACGTAGTGATTCACACACATAAGAATATAGAAGAACACAGATAATACAAAGCATTTAACATGTTACTTTAGTTACTATGGGATCTGAGAAACTAGTAAATTAAACGATTTTAAGATGAAGTTTATGATGTTCTACTTTAATGACAAAATAAACTACGTGATTAAAGTGGACATTTTGTGCTTTTTTCCCCACTATGTCCCTATTTTTTTTTCTCTGTACCCTAATAAGCTTTCATATGACACTCAGACGGTGGGCTACGACTCACCTTTTCACGGCGACTTTGATATGTGACTTCTTTTTTATTTTGGGAACCGTGCGACTTTGTGAACTTGAGCTTTCGAGTTACTCCGACACGCTATGTCACTCGATCAACTTCCTTTTGTTGTTTATTCCACTGTTTAAACCAACAAATAGTATGTTTTTCCTTTGCCTCCACTTGGTATTCGCTGAAATTCTTCTTTCTACCCCCGTGCTTTTGTCATTGTCTTTTCACAGAGCGTAAAACATAAGGGGCTATTTATATTGATTTGCATATTCAAAGAGGACTAATTGTGGGAGGAGTCGGGTGGGGTGGCAGGCGTGTGCGTTATATTTCACACAGATTTATGTAGCAGAACAACGTGGACGTTGGCGTACGCACAGATTTATGCATCTGGATTTCTTTGTGCGTACGCACATTTCTGCTTTTGTCTGTATGCCATGTTTTAGTGTGAATTCTACGCACGCTGTTATGCATGAGGCCCCAGGGCAGTACATGCATTTATTGGGTTCTAATGAAATCAAAATTAGAAGCCACAAAATCAGGCTAAGTACCTCAAAAGTGCAGGCAGGAGCCCCAAGCCAATACAGGCCCTAAAACAATCAAGCAAAGGATTCATCAGACATTTACTATCTTCTCTGTTTGACAGTTGATCTGCTTCAATGGAATTAGCACTTCCAGTATCAGTCTTTTATACTTCCTACCACTTTTTGCCTAAAAAAATTCCTTTATTAGGTTATGATGGTGGATGTGTGCACCATCTGTTGGAAAGACACTTTAGTAGTATGCACAGCAAACACTTTGGAGTGGGTGTGTCGATAATGAGGCCCATGAGAATGCAAGCCCCAAGTGATGACTTAAGAGATTGTGGCCTGCAGGTCCTCTCTGTTCAATTCATTCCAACAAGGTGACGCTTTTGCATTTAGAAGAGAGTGCTGGACCAGTAGGCCACTGGGCCTGCCAGTCTTATTAAAACTTGACTGTTTTAATGGGTGTTTTACACAGAAATTGCAGTATCCCACAACTTATTTTTTCCGCACCACTAATAACCACAAGCCATTCTGGGACATTACTAGTGTCATTAAGAGCTTTGGTTTTAAAATTCATTTCGTAATTTGCTAAAAAGACATCACTTGGCTTGAAACAATTTGGGGTTCATCCTGGTCTTCCCAAGTTCATCTTGCTAAAGCCTCATAATCCACATTACATCCTAACTTGGCAAAGGAGTCCACCTCAGAGGTTGCTTTGGAGTGCCTTATGGGCAACCCCTGGTGAACAAGATGGGATTTCTTAATCCATCCATCCATTTTTAAACCCGCTATATCCTAACACAGGGTCACGGGGGTCTGCTGGAGCCAATCCCAGCCAACACAGGGCGCAAGGCAGGAACCAATCCTGGGCAGGGTGCCAACTAACCGCAGGGCACACACACACCAAGCACACAATTTAGGATCACCAATCCATCTAACCTGCATGTCTTTGGACTGTTTTAGGAAACATATGCAGACACGGGGAGAACATGCAACCTCCACACAGGGAGGACCCGGGAAGTGAACCCAGACGGGTCTCCTAACTGCAAGGCAGCAGCACCACCGTACTGCCCGATTTCTTAATCATTTGGAATATTTTAAGCCTGAGGCCGATCGAAGGGTGTCACTTTATAGTCTGCAATGGGGGTTCCGTCTTGGGACTTACCACTTTATTTGAAGCACTTTTCCAGTAGAGAATCAGAACCTTCATCTTCACTTTGTCTTGCATGGAGCGGTTCTTGCTGTCCTTTGGCTCCTCAAGGTACACTTCCAGCATCCCTTCAGTGGACTTCACTTTAGTAATGGTGGGAGGGCTCAGTTCTCCTGAAACAAAGGTCAACCTCCCTATTACATGGACTTCAAGGCGGCAAGGCATTGCAACTGAAATAAAATCAACATCACCGGCACTCACCACTCCACACACACACACACACACACACATTCAGCCGCCTCCATTATGGAGATGCTGATTTCATTTTCCAGCAGGACGTGGCACCTGCCCACACTGCCAAAAGTACCAATACCTGGTTTAATGACCGTGGTATCACTGTGCTTGACTGGCCGGTAAACCCCATCGAGAATCTATGATGAGGGACACCAGAGGCATCACTGCAGACGAGCTTCCTTAACACCTCAGCAGTGCCACAGGCTGATCGCCTCCATGCCACGCCACATTAATACAGTAATTCATGAAAAAGGACCCCCGACCGAGTATGGACGTACTTTTCAGTAGGCCAACATTTCTGTACTAAAAATCTTTTTTTTTTTTATTGCTCTTATGTAATATTCTAATTTTCTGAGATACTGAATTTTGAGTTTTTATTACCAGTAAGCCATAATCAGCAAAATGAAAAGAAACAAAACATCTGAAATACATCCCTGTGTGTGTAATGAATCTACAGAATACACGAGTTTCACTTTTTGAATTGAATTACTGAAATAAATTAACTTCTCAATGATATTCTAATTTATTGAGATGCACCTGTACTAACCATTTATGAAAGGCGCTATATCAGTGGTTTAACGATCCTGGTGTCCATTCATTCCTCACCTTCTTTCTCTGCACAAAACTCCCTCTCCACCCAGTCCGATGCTGACCCGTTGTCCACGGCCCTCACTCGCAGATGGTAGATTCCATAATATTCAAAATACTCAGAAAAGTCACACTGGGTGTTTGTTGTGTTGGCGCACACCTCCTTCCACTTTTCTGATCCATAGTCTTTAGCAAAGCCCCTGTTTCAAAAAGAGGGAAAAAAAGAAGAAGCTGCTCACGTGCTACAGTGAAAAAAAAAAAAAAAAACAAAAAAGAAAAACCACACGATCTTGGAACGTCTACTGAGAAACTCGGGCCATCAGCCTTGGTAAATGTGACTGTGAGCAACCAAGACCACCGTGAAAATCCTGCAGCAAACTTCCAAGGCCTTCATGTGACTGGCAGTGGCGTCCTGCTCTGCTCCTTACTGGAATTTCATCTTTGGCTGTGGACAGGTGGGCTGTTCGGTTTGCGGCTTTCCAGCTGGTTTGTGAAGTGCATGGAGAGGCCCGACGATGATTAGAATGAGGATGCACAGGTGCGTCACTTTAGTGCGGGCACATACAGGTGACAGGCCCACAGGATGACAGTCTAGGTTCATCTTAAAAAGAGGGCACGTGCCAATGGGGGGTAATTCAGTAGGTGAAAGGTGCGGCTGGGAGCACACGAGGGTCAGCAGGATGACCACACGGGCTACGGTGCTGTGGTGGAAGCAGACAAGGCCGTTCTGCATTCGCTGAACGCTTAGGAGCTGCCGACTGGTCTGCCAGACCCCATTAGCAGACTGACTGGGGTTGGTTTTGGGGGACTGTGGGTGTGTGAAATGCTGCATTGAATTATTTTTATTGAGAACTTAGTCCTGCTTTGAATTATTTATTGCATATTAAATTTGTAAGAGCAGCTACTCAAGGCAGAGACTGCAGTTGTGGAGGATGTGCCCGGCTCAACAGTCTATAAGGTAGCATGGCATTATGGGTACAGCGGCAAGGAAGAAGCCCTGGCAGAACAAATAAAAAGCACATCCTCGCCTGTAAATAATTTGGAAAACATCACTTGGAAAATCCTGCAAAGAAAATAACAATAATAATTCTTTACATTTATATAGCGCCTTTCTCAGTACTGAATTCACTTTACACAGTGAGTAGGGAGCCACTTCAGTCACCACTAATGAGTAGGATCCACCTGGATGATGTGACAGCAGCCATTTTGGCACCAGTACGCTCACCACACATTAGCTGTTATGTGGTGAAGGGGTGACAGAGACAACCAATTAGGGGGCCAGAGTGACCTGGCGATGGTGTGCTACTTACCCAGGACATTTGGATACACCCTAGCCTTTATGAAGGATGCCCAGGGATCTTTAATGACCACAGAAAGTCAGGATCTCAGTTTTACAGTATGTCTCATCTGAAGGATGGCACCATGTTTACAGCACAGTGTCCCCGTCACTGCACTGGGATCCACATTTAGACCAAAGGGTAAGCGCCCCCTGCTGGCCTCACCAACACCTCTTTTGGCAGCAACCCAGCCTTTCTCCTAGATGGTCTCCCATCCAAGTACTGGCCGGGCCTGAGCAGGCTTAGCTGCAGGTGGGTGACCTCCTCTGAAGTGCATGTGGTGTGGCTGCTGATGTGGCAGGAAGTCTGATGAGACTCAAGTGGAAAGTTTTGTCTTGCATAGGAAGTAGGATGTGTGGGACACCACCAGCCCAGCGCCGTGGCAGCATCCCGTTGTGGGACAGGCCGGACTGATGAGAAGATGAATGCAGAAAGTGCAAACTGAGGAGGACATCAACAGATCTAAGAGCCAAAGGTGACCATGGATGACCTTGAGAGGCCCAGTCACAGTCCCAGCTGTGGGGAGACGTCACCACCACTCCACACCTAACCTGGCGCAGCTTGAGCCGTTTTCCAAAAGATAAAGGGGCAAATCTTGGATCCAATACTTTTGGCCACGTGTGTATGGATTCTACCAGGGTAGGCGGACTGGATGTCTTGTCCTTTTTAGAGCTCTGTGGACATTTTCTTTTGAGTTTTTTCTTTCCATGGTTAGGGTGAAGTCCACAGTCAATGTAAAAGCTGTAAATATCTTCTTGCATAACCCAAATGTGCTCTGACTTTACTAAACCGCCTCCCCTGACCTGCGTTATGGAGGTGCACCTGAGCACGTTGTGAAGGCCCTGGGAAGCTAACGGCCGGCTGAATGCTCCAGACACACCCATGGATGACCTAACTGTTGCAGGGTCATCTCTGACAAGTCCCTGTGAAGAAGGGAAAGACCCAAACACATCAAACACACACAAGCTTACTGTTTCTGGTCAGAATGAACTCACTGAAGGAACTCGGCAGTGAAGAGGACGGTGGTCTTCCACAGGGCCGGCGCCCAGTCCCACTTCAGAATATACTGGGTGTTCAGCGCCTCCACCCTCACGTTCTCAGGCTCAGGTACAATTCTAGCAGCTGGAAAAGAAACAGGAAACAAAAACGTTAAGGTCAGGTGTGCTGCTGAACGTCAGTGGAAGACCAACTGGAATCTGACAAGCTGTGCCTTCAATGCTCACGAATTTCATCAAATTCAGTCGAGGTCCCGCATGGGAGCTTCGGACCAACCTCAGACCCAGGGCCATTTCAAAACAATTAACAAGGACGGGTAAAGGGACCAGGGAAACAACCAAAAAAAAGGGCAGAGCCGGGGCCGAGGGTCCAACGAAACCGTGACAGGAAAACCAACAGCGGCCAATGCTACCCGGACCACCACAGGACACCAGACCAGGGAATCCCCACTGGCTGCAGGTTTTTAGCCTCCGTTTTTTTTTTCTTCATTCTGTGTCTCATTAGCGCCCTCCTCCTGCCCTGTCAGGCACTTCTGATCTTTCCTGAGGTGGTCTTCTTCTTCTTCTTCCTGCAGTGCCTGCCTGTTTCTCGACTGGTCAGTCCATTTGAATCGCGCTGGGCTTCGTTTTCATTCCCTAATCGAGGCTCATGTCTCTTCATTACTTCTTCAACTCTTTCACACTTTTTATTGCTTCCCCTTAACCCGATGCCAACGATAATCTGGCAAGTGGCCAGCTAAGTGGATGCCATTTGCCCTCCTGTGTGTTTACCATAAAATGATCTTTTCAGTGAAGCTCGCTCACCTGCTTTGGTTCACAAAACACTGTAATGGCAAAATCTACAACATGAGAAATGGCGGACACGGGCACCAACGAGGCTTGGAACACAACAATTTGCCTCGTACATGGAGGCTGGGATGGTGCAAACCCACCATGGCCCACCGGGCCCCTGGAGTTTAGATGACAAGGCTGTGCTGCTAACTGCTGTGCACCAAGTGGCTTATGCAAGAAGTGGAGGTGGGCTGCCAGCACAAAACCACACACGCCATTTTGCTTCATTTCTTAGAAGACCGCCGGGGTGTTGTGGTTAAGGCTACAAGTTGTGTGGCACACGCGTCCTGGGCAGGCTGCAAATTTACAGTTGAGCTGAACCTTTCATCTGCTCTGACTAGGAGAACAAAATGAGCGGGGGACTAGGAAATGAAATGTGACCCAAAAAAAACAAAGTAGAATATGCGACCCACCTGTCCTCGGTGCCAACGCCTTAAACCAAAACTTAAAGTCAAAAAGTTCAGGCAGAAAACGCTCCCCCTTGCTTTTTAGATATTTCACGTACAGAATCGTCCGAAATAACTGGAAATGCTCAGGAAGTTCTAATAAGACGTCCAAAGCTGAACAACAAAACGGATCTCTGCGAGACTTGACCCTGACGTCATTAACGGTCGCCTTCCCTAACTTATGGCTCCATTTGAGACCGGCTATTAGGCCGTATGTCGGTCACCAAGTGCACCGGTCATTACAAATGGCACTCTGTGGGTCAGGTGGGGGTCACCGGTGCAGGGGAACACAAAGCCATCTTCACGTCTTAGCGTGTGCGAGGCGAGGGGACCGCAACGCCGGTGGGATACCATCACTGGTTCAAGACTGAGCGGTGGTTGGTTGGCTAAGCAATCAGCAGTGTGGCGTAACTGTGCTAAATCCCAGAAAACGTGCTGCCATCTCTACGTGGTGTGACCCAAACGCCTGCAAATCGCCTTCAATGAAAGTCGTCGCCATGCACTTAAATCTCAACGTCTGAATCGTTTCATTTCTAAATTTAAACTGTGGAACAGAGGAGGAAATCAAGGAAAAACAAAAAAAAAAAGTGTCTTTGTGCCAAGCGTTGTGGAGGGCACTGGGAGTGCATGTGGTTTGGTAATTCCAGTAGCTTCTAACAGTCTTTGTCTTGATGAGAGCTGGCCTTTTGGAAGCTGTTAACACGACACTCATTGGTTATTAATCGGTGTCGCGGGGAGTCGACTTTCACTGCTAGGAGGGTCAAGGGTCAAGTTCAGCTAAACCCACTTATTTCGAGCCGAGTTTTCGGTCACGCCAGCTTTTCAGTGTTTAAGCCGTTTCCACGCATTTCCTTTATTCGACGTTGCTGTCTGATCCTGCGCTGCACTCAAACAAATCGAAGGCGTTTCACTGCTCACCCTTTTGCGATGTTCCTAAAACACAGGGGTGCCAATTAGTGTTGGATCGACGCTAAGATTTTGACTTATAATAATAATACTTTCCATTTATTTAGGGCTTTCCTCACAACTCAAAGCGCTTTACACATTGGGGGGGGGCGCTTAGGTGCAGCATCCACCAGGCCAAGGTGGGCAATTTAGTCCGAAAATCATAATACACGCGTCTCTTTACGAAGAGGATCTTTTGCGACCACAGAGAGTCAGGACCTCAGTTTAACACTGCAGCCAAAGTAACAGCGCCACTTGTGCAGTAGAGTGTCCCCCCGTCACTATACTGGGGCATTAGGATCCACACACAGACCACATGGTTAGGACCTCGTAAGCTTCTCCCATCCAAGTACTGACCAGGCCTGAGCCCACTTAGCTTCAGGTGGGTGACCTGATCTGAAGTGCAAGTGGAGTGGTATCGATGCCAGCTTTCGGACCACAGTACCGGTATGAAAATGGTCAGTCAGTCAGTCAGTCAGTCATTCTCCAACCCGCTATATCCTAACACGGGGTCATGGGGGTCTGCTGGAGCCAATCCCAGCCAGCACAGGGCGCAAGGCAAGAACAAATCCCCGGGCAGGGTGCCAACCCACTGCAGACGAAAATGGTTCCAAGGCAAATCACGGATAACTCCAAAACCTCCCGGCCTTACTCCCGCTTCCCTGGTGCCGCACTATGCACTGCTAAATTGCTGACAGCACATAAAGTCCTGATCACTTTGAAGAAATGGAGGGGGGCCCTGGTGAATTCTAGATTGCATCAAAGCAATAGGGGCTGTTGGGGTCCTGGTTGCACCAAAGAATAAATTCCAGATCATACCGAAGCCTGTGGTTTCATTTCGTGAAGTCTACGACAGGACGTTTTTCCACATCTGTGTTGCCGAAGGAAGGGGATGAGGGTACCGGAAATCATTTTAAAATGTGTGTTTTTCGAGACTCCTCCAGGACAGGTAAGAACATAAGAAATCTGACAGACAAGAGGAGAGCCTTCAGTCTATCAAGCCCATTAGCTAACAGCTCTGCTGTCCCGATATCTCATCCACATTCTCCAGGTTTCTTCTTCCACTCCATGTCTCGGTAGTTTGTCCCCAAGTCACTGTGTAAAGAAGAGCTTCTTGTCATCAGATTTAAATTGCACCTTGGGCGTTGTATCATAGCAACAGTACACCAGAATGGCAGCACCCATAGAAAAGCCGCACGGTGTCACCCTAACCCAGACCTCAAATCGCTGGACTCGACGACTCCGAGACGCCATGGACCGCCTAACCCTAAACACGTTTCTGTGGATTCATCCAGGGATGTTATATTTCGGCTGCACTTCCAGACCCTTATAGTGACTTTCTGATTTTCACGGATCTTTCACCAGCGACTTCAGCAAGAGGAACAGAATTTGCTCCCTAAACGGCGCTGCTTCGCAAGCATGGCATATTTTATAAATGGGGCTTTCCTGTGAAAGAAGGGCGTCCCAGCAGCAGCCATTACTGTAACCCACGAGGCCAGCGGCAAACAAAAAAAAAAAAACCAAACACGAGCAAACAAGTCTGGGGTGGAGACGCGCCTCGGGATGGCGCCTGCAGTCAATCATAAACCACGGGCACACGGCCTTTAAATATTTGGAGACATGAGCTGAACTGGACTGGCAAAGCTTGTTGGCCTGAAAGACCTGCCCTAAGGTGCCCTGGCGAGTGACAAGGGAGATAAGCAGAGGCAGAGTTTGGGCTCGAGCACACGGCCTCCCTCGGGCGGGCACGTCTCGGACAAGCGAGCCCACTAAATAAACAGAAACAGAAAATCAAACACAGACACAGTAGTTCATGAAGGGCACAGAGTCGACATGGCGGCAGGCCCCGTGCTGTGCTTTGGGATTTTTAGGGATTTTGTCCCCAATCCTGCTGCAGTATCCAGCTGGGCTGCCTTTCTTAGTTAAATGTGACAAACGTGTGGCCTGTAGGTCTGACGCGACTAAGAAAATGTTGACGTGGCGTAACGTCCAGGGCTGTTCGGAGGCTTCATAAATTGTGTTAAAAGTTCTAAATCTTCTGCTAACTTTTAACTCTTTTAGCGCTGATTATTTTTTCCCCTTCTCTCCCAGTGCTAAATATTTTTCCAAAAAACTTCTGAAAAGCAAACTAAGCAATCGTTTCTCACGTAAACCAACATAAAACGTCTGTTGCTGTGTGCAGTGCCGTGTTGGCGCATGTTAGCATTAGCGGCCGTGTCGGTGGCAGCAGCAGCGGATCAACTGGCGACCGATCGATCGATCCACTGATGCCGGTACCGCACTTACGGTTTTAGATCTCCTGAACCAAACTCGCAGTCTGACAAGTCAAGAGTTAAACTCAAAATAATGAAATAGACGCAAAACATGGCGTCCACCGAGTATTTCGCTTCGCTCTCTCGCCAGATGTCGATGCCGTTCTAGATGTTGGTTACTCTGTGGCGCACACACACACACGCGGGGATTCAATGCCAAGTCGATGGGTCAAACAAACCTCTCAGCAAAGAGGACACACCTGTAAAGTAACAATTGTGTTTTCTCGATGTTTACAGCCCATTATCACACTCAACATCCGCCCTCAAAGCGTCACTTGTCACCTTTTGTTCAGGTCACACCGGGTCACACTGTGACTGAAGACCTGTGGAGGAGGGAGGAACAGTACAGACCGACGCACAGAGAGTTGGCATTGCCCTCGGCGAGGACCTTCTGTGGTCCCTCAACGCCCAGCAGCTGGGTAAGAAATCCCAACAGCGCCTGGGCAGGTGAAGGAAATCAGGAATGTCAGCTGATCCTTCATCATGTCAGGGCAGCAACCTGTCCCAGTTACACCAGTGTTCTGTGTGGAGGAATGGGCCAGAATTCCAGCAGCTTATTGTGGAAGGCGGCCCAAGATGTTGGGTTCAAGTTTAACAATTTAAAGGCAATGCAACCAAATATGAACGAAGTGTAGAGAAACGTGTGAGCCACTGGGATTGTGATGTCTCTGTAGCACAGGTCATACAGGTCTGTCTATTAAATAACGAGACTTCTATCTGTATAACAACTCGTCTCCACTCGCAGTTACGCACCCATGCAGCCTTGACTTCCACTGGTCGATGGCGTGGAGCCGATCAGTTCCTGTCGGCTGTTTCAACACCTCAAACGCTTTCTTCTTTACTGCATCCATTGACTCAGAAGGTGTCTCTTTACACACCGATTTCAATTTAGGAGAAACGCGTGTGCGAGACAGGCGGTCTTCCCCGTAATCCTCAGTCAGCATTTGAAAAGATTCCGTTGGCGTTTTGCTCGATTTTACTAGAAAGTTCAGATGGACACGTTGCTCCACTTCTAAACTTAGCAGGAGTCCGGCGCATGAGGGGAAAGACAACGGGATGAAATGGTGACTGGCCATCAACTAAACGGCAGAGGGTGCTGTCGCTTGTCGTGCGGGTTTGGACCGGTCTAAACCTGAATGGCAAATGCTCGGAATCGGCTCTCACTGCTTTGTTTATGAGGCAGAAACACAATCTCGTTATTTAATAGACAGACCTCGTGTACAATATATATATGTATATAAAAGTCAATGTGTGTGTGCAGTCCAAGTAAAACGTATGTGACCCCCTAGGAATTCTCTCTGTTTCTGTCTAATGCCCACATAACACCTGGTCGTATCTTCATGTCAGTCACCATAATGAACACACACCGTCTCGTAGAACTAAAGACACACAGATTTTCAGAGAAGTGTTGACCGTATTGAATAAATCAAACTGTGAAACTGAAGGTTGGATAAAGTAAGTGAAGCCTAAGCTAAGGTCTTTTTAAAAAGCTCACTGCAGTCCGAATTTCGCACACGTGGAGTCCATTTAATGAGACGAGTTCAGAGGTGTGGTGGTCCAGAATGACTTTGATGGATCACAAACACGATAAAGTTTGAGTTTGAGCTTTTGACAAGAAGCACATCCAGACGGGAGTCACGCCTCGCACTAAAGAGCTGTCTGAAGAGCTACGATGGAGAATCGTTCATAATCTACATAAGGCTGGAAAGGGTGACAACGTCCTCTCAAAGATCTGAGATCTTCATCAGTCTACCGTTAGGCACGTTGTCTATAAATGGAGACCATTTAGTATAAGTGGGCGGCCTGCCAAGATGACCCCAAAAACGCAAAGTCAGCAATGAGGTCAAGAAGAACCCCAGAGTGACAGCACAGGACTTGAAGAAGTCATCAGAACTGGCTAACATCTCTGTTCACGAGTCAACAATACACAAGACATTCAACAAGAAAGGAGTCCATGACAGGACACCAAGAAGGAAGCCACTGCTATCAAAAAAGAACATTGCTGAACGAGCACTTGGACACTCCACAACAGGACTGGGAAAATGTTCTGTGGAGTGAAGAAACCAAAATTAAACTATTTGGGAGGAACAAGAAGAACTTCATTTGGTGTAAAATGGGCACCGCATATCAACATCAAAACATCATCCCTACAGTAAAGTCTGGTGGAGGGAACATCAGGATTTGGGCCAGCTTTACTGCATCACGACCTGGGCAGTCTGCCATCATGGAGGGGAAAATGAAGTTTTTTAATAAATTCTCCAGGATGATGTGAGGGTGTCTGTCTGTCAACTTAAGCTCAGAAGAGGCTGGGTGATGCAGCAGGACAATGAGCCCAAACATCTCAGCAAATCCACAGCACGATGGCTTCAGAAGGACAAACTCCACCTTGTGGAGCGGCCCAGTCAGAGCTCAGATCTCAATCCTAATGAATGACTTGAAGAGAGAGAGCCACACACAGACGACGACCAAAGAAAATGAAGAGTTAAGGCAGCTCGGCAGGGAAGAATGGCCTCAGATTCCCCCAAACGCACGATGTGCAGGTCTGATCTGCAGTTACAGGAAGTGCCTGGTTGAGGTCACTGCTGCCAAAGGAGGGTCAGCCAGTTATGAAATCCCAAGGTTCACTTACTTTTTCCACTACCACTGTGAACGTTGAATGTGTTTGTAAAATAAAGACATGAAAGAGTAGAATTGTTTGTGTGTCTTTGTCTTCAGCTCATCGTGTAGATCAGGACCTGGGACTCAGATGAAGATCAGATCACTTTTTATGACCAATTCACGCAGTAAACCGGATCATTCCACAGGGTTCACATACTTTTTACTGACTATATGGATGTTCCAGCATCACGTCCGAACGGCTGGAGTGACTTTCATGAAACTTGGTACACATGTTCCTCATTGGTGGCCTAAAAATACTGTAAGGGGAAATCAGCCGTAACGCACCCCCTCCTGGGCAGGGTGGGGGTGATCTTGTGGTCTTGTATGCCTGTCATCATTCAGTTGACACTCGGAACGACCACCAGAGGGCAAACTGGAGGTGACTGCCAGCATTCTTTATGTTTGAGTGCCACCACTGCGCCCGCCTGTTGCTTTTGAAATTAAATCGAGTTGGCTGGGTTGGCATACAACTATTTTTGGGACTCATTCTGTCTTTGTGACTCGAATGGCCACTTATACTGTATATCTTATATACAAACGTCTATGGTGGAAGTGTGTGTGTGTGTGTTGCGTCTGTCCGGCTCGGAAGTGAGACGTAGAGTCGGAGTGAGGGCTCCAGCAAGCGAGGCCAGCACACCGGCAAAACGAAACCTCCAAAGAAAGACAGTCGCTTAGCTGCTAATGCACACACGATGTGAGCGCGTCGGCAACAGGAATCCTCATAGCAGAGAGATGCCCAGAGTGGTTTGGGTGATTTTAATACTTTCTAGGATCCTGTGCTTAGTATAAAGCAGGCGACCGCCAGCATTCTTTATGTTTGAGTGCCACCACTGCGCCCGCCTGTTGCTTTTCAAATTAAACCGAGTTGGCCGGTTCAGAGTGTCAACTGGATGATAACATACACACAAGACAGCAAGACAAGAACATTAGTGAGTATTTATTGTTCATTTATTTTAAAGTTTTTATTTTTTTAATTATGTTGTTCGCAAACAATTAAAAAAAAAAACACTTTATTTTTCCTCCCGGGCAACGGCGGGTATTTCAGCAAGTGGTCGATAAAAAGTGACCTACTCTGAGGTCTGTGAACATTGGTGGAAAAGATGGCATCTGCCCTGCACAGAGCAGACGTCTTAAACGACAGGCCAAATGTAGAGTTTGTTAGGATGAAATCTGTGGAGGGCTTAGAAACTTCTGACTTCAATGGTCAGCTTCCAAAGTGGGCCCTGTACTGGACTGGCATCCTGTTTCCTGCTCGGCACCCAGTGCTGCCGGGAGAGGCTTCAGCCCATTGGGACCCCAAAATGGCGGCGAGGTTATGCTCCATTACATTTCACTCATACTTCTTATTTAAAAAGTCAACCACCAGCTACCCTTGACTACCCCTCATCAAGCTTTGTGCCCCCCACCGACTAAGATGTTGGCTGCCCACTCCCTCCCTTGACGCCCTTTGTGACCCTCATTAAGTATTCACGTGGTCAAAATGTGGCAACAAATGGTCTGCACTTGAAAAAAAGCTGCAATATAAAAATGTGAGTGAGACCCCGAGTGAGTCACGTCACCTGCTGGCACTCACCCTGAACAAAGAGGAGAACAGCTGGGCGATGGCGGCGTTCAGTGCGACAGGTGCTGTACACAAGGGCCCGTTCAGTCAGTCCTCCCCTGCACAGGCCCAAGGGTGCCTACTGCGGTGGTCTCTGCGGCAATTCATCGCTGGTTCAGTAATCCCCCCCGACTCTCTTCAATGCAAACACAAACAAGTGGACCAAACAAACACTTGTGACTTTGAGGTCACAAAGACAAGAGCAGCTGGAAATCCCCTCAAGCGTGTGGCCCACAACACCTGTGCATGTGAACGTCTGAGACCAGGAGCTGCGGCTTGTGGCTTTATGGAGGACGGGGTGGGGAAGTCCCATGGCGGTGTCACTTAAAGGGGCCTTACAGGGAGCAGGAGAGAAGGCGCGGCACTCGGCTGTCTGTCCTGCTGCAGGCCACCTATGAATGAGACTCGGTCTCTGGGTTCATTTTTTGGTGTTGTGGTGAACAAATCAAGTTGATTTGGATTCATTTACTGGAATTGTGAAGTCCTATAAAACCGGAATGACACACACACACACACACACACACACACACAGACACACCCCCAGACACCGACACACACAGACACACACACACACGCAGACACACACACTCTCGAGGTGATTTCAGGGCTCCTTCGTAACGCAGTCTCACATCTTTGTTTCATTTCTGTGCTATGTGTTTCTTCCCATTTGTGCCCTGCTGTAGTCAAATGGCTGATCGTGTCATTTGTCCTGTGTGGTCGGCGCTGCCACCTCATGGCACTCCGGTCCCAGCCCAGTCTGTGTGACAAGTGAATGGTCACAAAACTCTGCCAGTTCCTCCCGTAGACTTGGGCTTCTCCTCAAAGCTCAAGAACGTGCAATGAAGTTCTTCCTCACATGTGCCAGTCAACATGGTGCATGCCATCTGTCTCTGACATGGTGAGTGCGTTTCACGGCACCTTATAACAACCCAGTTATTCAAAGAGACCCGAGTTTCAAAAACGCCACGTAAACCCGTCGTGAGGTTGGCTTCCAGCCAGAAAAGGACGCCACAATGGAAGGACAAGAGGTGTCTGCTGCCCAACGTTCTATTTTCCCCCTTGCACACAAGGTGGCAGCATCCCACCGCTGGGACACCCATAGGAACCTCTACAGGGCAGGATGGGAATTGCAGTCCTATGGGTCAGCCCTGCTGGAGTTCTTGGGAGCTACCAGGGATCGACATGACATCTTCAAGAGACTTCCACTTGAGCCGGAAGTGCTTCCAGTGTGCAATGCCATGGCCGATGTAGTACTGCCAGGTCTGGCATAAAAGAAGTTGTAGAAGCAGGCAGGCACGGGCATCGTCGATGCCAAAGAAGGCACTCAGAGTCTCAGGACAGGCAGCAGAGTTCTTTATCGTACGACGCGCGCACAGACTCACTTCTCACACAAGTCGTTAGTCTTCCTCATCTGCTCCAGTTCTGTTTTTCTCAGCTGAGGGTGTCAAACCCCTCGGTGTCCATCATGTCTGTCTGGACTCCCTACTGGCGAGAGTTGGCAAGTTCAAATGCCCTCTCTCCGCCAGGGGGGCCCGCCCATCCTTCCCAGTTCTCCTGCATGTCTGCCCTTTGACTTGTGAAGTACTGGTGGCTTTCGGCTCATACAGAATAATAAAAATGTGCAGGCGGAGCCTTTTGAATCCTAGCTCTTCCACTTTGAATGCTTAGTGAAATACAATCCTTACGTGCTCACGTGCCTAGAACACTCTCGGAGTGCGCGTCGATTACCAATCTGATGAATATACGTCACTATAAAGCCAGAGTCGGGAAGGAGTGTGGACGAGGCTCCAAGGGAGGTGCGGAAGGAAGCAACAGATGAGTTCTGGGAATTGTGGACAACGGTGGAGGCAAAAAAAATAAAGACGGTCTTGTGTTTGAACCCAGGGTTGGGTTGTGTAGTTGTGTCTGGGGAGTTTGGGCTGCTGCTACGCCCCCTGGTGGTCACAACGTTTTCTGGTTCGCGAAACCGGGTTAACAGACGTCAAAGCTCTCCACGCATAACCCGGTGATGTGGCGGGTTATAGTCCACGCTGGTCCACTGCACTCCGTTCACCTGATAGGCTTCACATGAGCTTTTAGGCAGAAGCGTCCATAAGGATGAATTTCGCGAGGAGTTTGCAATATTCCGTCTTGTTGGCTGACATAATCTCTCTTAAAATTTCAGAAATCACCACATCTATGTCGATGAACGGACCGCAGAGTGCTCAACACAATCTCGAGATGTTCGGTTACTTTTTAAAGGAACGAGGAACTTAACATGATATTTACTTATTATTATTATTATTATTATTATTGATAATATTCCTGCAGCAGCACCGGGTGGAAGGAGAGAAGCTCACGTAATTCGGTGCGTCACCCCTTAACCGGGCTCAATCACACAGCCAATCAGAGCAAGGCGAGCCGCGTCAGTTTAGCGATGTCAACTATTTGATACGTGCAGACGATGTGATCGGGGGACACAGTAGCCATACCGCCAATCATCGGGGGCTCACAGCCCACAAATCACTACACGTATTTATAGGACACAAGAAGAGCATCGCCGGCGTCAGGCTTGTTTTTGGATTCACGCCGGCCAAGGGCGAGGATGACATTTCACTCACTTTTCACACAACTGAATGACCTCCAGAAGATTACCAGCACACGTTAAGGCAGATTGTTAAGAAAGCAGACTGGGATACTCGCCGCCTCCTCCTGGTTACGTGTGTGCAAACACACCGAGTGACTGGGAAGTACGACGACCGGACCTCCGTATTTTTAAAACTCAACGGCGTAGCCACCAGGGGGCGACACTGCCAGATGGTGTCGCTCATTGAGTCAGCAGTTGAAGTGCCTCTGCCACACATCCAGGCAGGAAGGGACCCTGAAAAGCATCTCCGCTGTGACGCGTCTCCGATTCTGAAATTTCTGCAGAGGTGCGTCCATCAAGAGTATCAAAATGAAAACCTTTCAACGGCTTGTTCTGAAGGCCAAATCTGAATGGTGACATTACAAAAGTCTTCCTGCCTTTGTCAGGCCCCCTCTGCTCAGTGCCGTGTCTCTCTCCTGATGAGCTGCCCTGTGTGTTGGTGGTCCCCACTTGGGGGTCTCCTCTGTCATTGAGGTCCACCGATAGGAGAGAGAAAACCAAAATGAAGACAAAGTGGCACTAAAAACCTGTTTGGGACAAAATTAGAAAGAGGACAAGGCCACCTCACGGGCACTGGGCACACCAGGCTGGGGACTCAGTGCAGTCCGTCATACCGAAGTGGATCAAGCACCCCACATAAACGACACTGACAGCTGGCACCACATTGGACTCTCTGATCACTCGAGGGTGAGGACGTGCCCGGCTCAACCATCTCCAAAGAGTCTACCCAGAATGTCTCACCTGGAAGATCCTGCAAAGGCACGTCAGAGAGTCTTGTGCTCCAATGAGACTAAAGTGGAAGATGGCACATCAGCCAGGTGACGGTCCCGACACTGTGGCAGGGCCACGCGAGGACTGCTGTGAAGATGAACGTGGTGCCACACAGAAAGAAAATGGAGGAAAACCTTGCTGCTTTCTGCCAGAAAGCTGCCAACTGGTGAGGACGTTTGGCTGACGACATGACAAGGGGCCAAAGCTACAATGGAGTGGCTCAATCGGAGTCCTCACCTCACCTCACGGACCATCTATGACGAGACCTCAAAACTGCAGGCCACCACCACTTGCCAGCAGCCCTGGCACAGCTTGAGCCGTTTTGAAGGGGCAAACCATGCCAAACAAATGGAGAGACTCATCAAAAACATGACGTGCTGTACTGGCTGGCGAGAGGTGAAGGGGACGTGGCGAGGGGAGCAAATATTTACAAATTGTTGACCTTTTAATCTTTGTTGGCTTTATAATTTCTCTTTGTTTGGGGGGGAATTTTTATTTGTGACAGTCAACCCAATCGAGATCCCAGGTTGTGACGATCATTGAAGTGACAAAGTGCTGGTCGCTTCTTTGAAGCACATGTGCAAACAGCTGGCACTTACAAGAAATGATTAAAACAGAAAAAACAATCCAAAACAAATCGCTGCGCGCCCGAGCACGAGGTCACCGCAGAGCCACTCCTCACCGCAGCGCATTTGTGCCCC
Source organism: Polypterus bichir lapradei (assembly GCA_026402145.1). NCBI lineage: Eukaryota > Metazoa > Chordata > Cladistia > Polypteriformes > Polypteridae > Polypterus > Polypterus bichir. The sequence goes on along the minus strand of JANRMT010062834.1, from coordinate 65,057,219 downwards.
GTCAGCAGGCGTGACATTACGGCAGTCAGTTCTGGGAAGAGCACAGGAACAAATAAGAAGAGACGAGCTTCTGAGAAAGCGAGGGGGCGGTCGGTGCACACCTTGGCACAGCGGCGCTGGGCGAGACTCGACAGCAGATACTGCAGGGCGTTCAGCTCGATTGTGAAATCCTGCCCGCTGGATGGCAATGTGTATACAGAGTGATACAAGTCTGCATCGGCCTCACGTGGATGGAATGCTCCCATTATCAGATTTATTGTTAAACGATGGGGCAGACAGAGCAGAAAAAGCTGAAGTGAATGCAAACCACAAATACCATGTGAGGGCATCTGAAAGCATCTGAAAGTCCCGCTAGACTGAAGTTATGAAATTAAGAAACTTGGCAAACAGGCCGTG